>PVKP010002561.1:0-121751 GCA_004027715.1 Plecturocebus donacophilus
TTAGAATTTGTCAATCGAATGTTGGTTAATCTCACTTGGGTTTAAAGAGACTAGATTCCTGTTTCCCTTCCTTTTCCTAGAAGTGAGATCTAAATTCAGTTTTATTTGATAGATCCTGTTGGATGTAGGGCTGGTTCCAAAGACAGCACATTAAAGTAGCAGAAAGTTATTTTCTTAAAACCTAATGGCGCCCTCAAGTGGCACATTCTATTTCAAGATTTTCTTTCTTTCCTTCTTCCTTTTTTTTTTTTGAGAAGGAGTTTCGCTCTTGTTGCCCAGGCTGGAGTGCAATGGCGTGATCTCAGCTCACTGCAACCTCGGGCTCCCGGTTTCAAGCGATTCTCCTGCCTCAGCCTCCCAAATAGCTGGGATTACAGGCATGCTCCACCACGTCCAGCTATTTTTGTATTTTTAGTAGTGACAGGGGTTTCTCCATGTTGATCAGGCTGGTCTCGAACTCCCGACCTCAGGTGATCTGCCCTCCTCAGCCTCCCAAAGTGCTGGAATTACAGGTGTGAGCCACCACGTGAGCCACCGCGCCCGGCCCCCATTTCAAGATTTTCGATCTCATGGCAGTCCTCTCAGAAACTCTGTTTCTTAAAAGCAGGAGAAATTATATTTTTTTGAAAGATTAAAGCAATCGGTTAGGTTTATGATTTCTAAAGATGACCATGCAAACTCCCCTTTATTAGTCTTTGATCCCTGAAGGCTCAAGATGTTTCTTGCCACCTGCTGCCATGAGAAGGAAACTTAGAGGCGTGCACTGATGCTCTGTGGTATGGCGGGTGGATGATTTCTCAGAACATTCTTATGAGAAGGGTGAGTGCACTCTTAGAATCAGTGGCTCCTGCTGAGTTGATGTTTGAACAAGAGAGGGGACTTGAGAAAATAGGTAAAAAATGCTTTGAAACTAAGCATGCTCTGGCCTTCTTTCTTCTACACATGCAGTTTTAAGAAGTGCAGTGATTTATACTTCACAAGGTAGTAAATAGTGCTGAATTCTTTGGTTTCCCCTGAAGCATCAGTAATCAAGTTACTGGTGGGATGAATGAACCACTTTGGTGATTGTTTTTCCAGGCTAACTTTGAACACAAAATCTTTCGAGTGTTCTAGTGGATGGATTCAGAGCTTCCCACAGGCTGGAAACCACTCACGAGACCTCCTCACATTTCCCAGTGCAGTAGGAGTGAGGTGGCCTGTGTGAGAGGCAGGACAGCCAAGGGCTGTGGGTAGTCCAACATCTGTTGCATGGGTGCTTTATTAGTCACGTGGGCCAAAGAATTAAATCCCTAAGAGGCTGGGAGGATGTGCATTTCCCTTGGTCAGCCAGGCTGAGTAGCCTGATTAAAAGTCAGGACATGCCTGACTTGGTACATGCAGACACCTTCTGAAGTCTAGGAGGGCAAATTGCTTCTGACAATGTCAGTCATGGGAGGGACCTGGAGTGACTCTTATGCTTGCACCTTCTCACTAACTTTGGCATTTTATACAGATCCCACAGAAGGGTCAAAGCAATTATCTAAGAGCTTAAAAACTGCAGAAATAAGAAAGAAACCTTTAAAATTATCATTGTTTTGATAATGGAGCGTCAATTTCAATGCAATGTCATGGAGGTTTATGCACAAGTCAGTACGTGCGTTGGTTTAGCAGACCAGAAAGATTTTGTTGTTGCTAAGCTCATTAACATTCCCAGAAGAGCAATGAAGATACCACTCCACTGGCTATGCCTTATGGGTGACCACATTGACTTCTTAGATGAAAAGAAGCTAGAAGAGTCAAGAAAGAGAAAACGCAAATTCAGGTGTTTTTAGTTGGTGTGAAAGATAAAGAGTTCCTTGATTCTCCTGTTCCCTCTTCAGGGAAGGCAACTGTGTACCTTCTCCCCTGTTTTTTTTGTTCACATAAGGTTAATTCCATAAAGTTAAAATTCACTGGAAGATTGGAGGAGTTTTATCACGAAGAGTGAAGGCTCCTGTGCCATGTTTTCATAAATGTGTGTGCCTGGGAGGAGGGGAGAGAACAGACAGGACATCCCTGCTAGCTCTTCCATGGAAGGCTGAGGATAGAGACATGGAGTCACTCTTTGGGAGTTAGGCTTGTGATTCATACTGGCCACTGGAGGGTGTCCCTCTGCCGTCATCACTGTTCAGAAGCCCAGACTCAAATTCCACTGGTACAGATGTAGCTTTTTAATGTATTGCAGAGTTTCTCAACTTCAGCACTATTGATATTTTGACCCAGATAATCTTTATGCCTTGTAGGATGTTTAGCAGCCTATCTGACTCTTAACCACTAGATGCCAGTAACACCTGCTACCCAAGTGATGATCATGAAAAACATCTCCAGATAGTGCCAAATGTCCCTGGAAGGCAAAATTGCCCTTGATTGACATCAGTCAGTCCATTGTTCTAAAGCTCAAATGCCCTTTCCCAAAAGATTCTTGTTTAGCATGGTGTCAATGGACACTGCATTAGAAAGAAACAATAGTTGCTCTGGCCAACTGTCTAGTCATTTTCCAGTTCAACCCCAGCTACAGGATCCCCAGCCTAGGTGGCTTTGATCAAATCCATCTGAGATGATATAGGGGTCTATCCCACCTTCTCTCTCTGCAGCCATTCCAGCCCCTCTTTTCAGAGCTCCTCCTTCAAATCCTCTGAGAGTGCAGACTACCAGGAAGTGGGGCATTTTGTAAACTGCTTTGTACTAAAGCGTGTTTGTCACCTGGACTAGCAGGGCATCATCATGCTGAGGGATGTGCACATTTAAAACGAGGGAATGGCCTGACAGAGGGTGTTGTTTAAACTTGTTAAATACTAATCTCTAGCAGAAGGATCCCAGGCACTTTGTTATCTGTAAAATGGGGGCTATTAATAGTGTTTCCCTCGTAAATCTACTGTGTGGATTAAGTGAGTAAAGCACTTACAGCAGTGTCTGAAAACAGTAAACACTCTTGCAATGTAATCGTCCTGTTTTTATTGCTGTTATTACTATTATTATTTTCTTATCTATCCAAGAGACATGTTTAGAGGAAGATATGATAGCTTATAGCTTGAACCAACTTCCGATAAAGCTATCCTTGTCTTAGAACAGAAAATCAAACACCACATGTTCTCACTCGTAGGCAGGTGTTGAGCAATGAGAACACATGGGCACAGGGAGGGGAGCATCACACAGTGGGGTTTGTTGGGGGGTGGGGGGCTAGGGGAGGACAGCAGGGGTGGGGATGGTGGGGAGGGATAACACTGGGAGAAATGCCTGATGTAGGTGATGGGGGGATGGAGACAGCAAACCACCATGACATGTGTGTACCTATGCAACAGTCCTGCAAGATATGCACATGTACCCCAGAACTTAAAGTACAATAAAAATAAAATTTTTTTTTTAAAAAGCTATCTTGTCTTTAGTCTCTAACCTCTAATGCTGCATCCGGATACTTGAAACAAAACCACCATTAAGCAGCACTTAATGTTAAAACATGAATCCATCTTAAAAATCCTCCCCCTTTGACTATACCTTTGAATATTCTACCGTGAATCCCCAAATCATTGAATGAATGAATGAATGAATGAGCTAGAGGTAAAATGGAAACAAGTATCTGTGAAGCAGCTATACTATGCAAGGTGCCACGGGGCTATCTAGAATATTAGATGTAATTTTATGACTAATAAAGATGCAGGCACTCAAATCATCAGGCCAGCCCTCAGGGTGTAATGAAAGTTGAGAGGAGTATAAGGTGTATGGGAGTAATGAGCCTGGAGAGGTGACTTTCCCACACAGCAGTTTGGTCGGAAGGCACTTGGGAATTGAGGGCAGGGGAGAGGAGTATCCTAAGCCTTTCTTTTGGGCCCTTGGGTTTTATTGCATTACCAGGAAGCAGCTGCCCCTCAATTACAGAGCCAGAGATGCAGTGCAGTGGAAGTGTCAGTTTCACATGTGCCATCTGTAGAATCTGAAACCTCAGACTCATACAGAGACCACAGAGCACTTTCTGAGCCTTCCAGTCATGCTGCCTGCATTCGTGTTCTTTGTGGTTTCCGAGAAATGCTCCATGGTGAGCAAATGAACTAAATCACAAGTTGTGCTGAGCCAGAGAAATAGAAGCCTTCTTGGAGGTGCACAGCTGTTGTCTAATTTTTCCAGTCTCTTCCAATTCAAGCAGAGAAGTGTGTTGAATATCTGTGTGTATGCACGTGTACATGTGCCAGAGAGAGGGAGAAAGAGAGAGTGTCGATTGCTTCATATGAGAAGGAAGATGAGAGCTACCCACAAATGAGAAACATTAGTGTTTATTCCTGTTTTAACAGCAGGGATTCAATGTTCTACTCCCTGTGGATTAATTTTCTTTAAAATAATTTGTTTAAGATAGATAGTAGATTTTAGGTACTCATTACAAAACAATAAAGAAAAACTTAACAGAGATGATGGACATGTTACCTCGTTTGATTGTAATAATCACTTTACTATGCATTTGCTCATCAAGAAAAGTATATCAAAACACCGTGTTATACACTTTAATAGATACAATAAGGCAACAATAACAAATAACATAATTTGTATAAACTGTATAATTTTTGTGTACAAGTTAGCTCCAATCATCATTTTAGAGGTGATTAATAGCCTTTGAAATCATGAGGTTATTAATTAGCTATGCAGAATCTGAAACAGAAATTTAAAGCTCAAAAGCTAATCTCTTGGCACTTACTGAAAGAAAACCTGAGAGCGCTTGTTAATTAGCAGAAGGGATGTCAGAAACAATCTTAAGTGCTGAAATTCGTGGTGAGAGTTTGACTGGAAGCGTAGTACAGGACTCATTGTCCTTTCATGAACATTCAGTGGCATAGGTGAACGAAGGTTAAGAATCTGGTAAGCCCAGGACTTTAATGACTACTTTCCACGTCAAAAATCCCTTGGGCTCTGCTTTTGCAGGCTTCATGGAGGATTTCTGTCACTAATTTGACTACAAAAATGAGCACTCACCCTCGAACGTGCCTTTTATGTAAGGCGCAATTGTGTGACCAAGACAGAGAGTGGGACCTCTTCTGCCACAAGCAGGCTGTGGGACTGAATTGTGACTTTAGGTGGAATTTGCCCCTTCTGTTGTTCTGCACCTGATGGTGAGCGTGTGGTGAAGGGGACATCTAACTCCACCCACTTAGAACCACCAGAGGATCATCGGCTTCTAATATTCACCAAAAAAATAGCCTGATGTTTGCTGTGTGGCCAAATGGACTTAGGCCAGTTTGCAGCAGTGTAAGCAGCAGCTGCCCGATGATAATGCAGGATGGGGAGCTGGTGAAGATGTTTATTCAAAAGTCTCATTTTGGAATATAGGCTGTCTGAGGAGGAGGGAGGCTGGACTCCCACCATGGTTTGTGAAGCAACTGTCTGATACAGTGAGTCACAGTCAGGAGTGTCTCTTGGCTCCTGAGAAAGGTTTAATGACAAGCCAAGAGCTGCAACCTCCCTGGACAGAGGCTGTGGGCATGCCACAACTGTTTCTGGGCTATGGCTGCATCAGATATTGTTTACCCAGCAGCTGAGCATGACGGAGGCCTTGTAGGTACCGAGTACAGTGCAGGTGCCAACAGTGCCTTGTATGTGCCCTGACGCAGGGTACGGGCAGCAGTGTAATGTGGGGGCTAAGGGCTTTGGTTTCAGAGAGACTTTGCTTTTCATCTGAACTCACTGGTGGAAGAGGAAGACAAGCAGGAAGGAGATTCACTTCTCATCCCATGGGTTCTCAAGTCAGAGCCTTTTCTTTTTATTTTGTAAAAATAGAAGCTGTCACTCCATGACTGAATAGGAAGGAAGGATGATGGGGTTACAGGGCTAGAAGAATGAGAGAAACCCAGGCAGACATTATTGGTATTTTTCAGAATGTCACCTCCCACGGTTTTCGCAGCTGCTCCTGTAACTAACTACGTGGCCTACGGTGAACATCTGTGTGGATTGGGCTGATGGACTAATCCTGCATCTAACCTTGGCTGATGGAAATGCCGCATATGGCCTTGAGTCTCCAGAGATGACTTAGACGAAAGAGAAGAAATCCCCACTGGTTCCTGTCCATCCACCTACCTGCTTTAACTTTTCCTTCCTTCATTGTAAGGTCTTGCTCCCAAATGCTCCGTGAGGACAGTCATTGAAGTGGCTATCATTGATTTATATTTCTGTGTGAGGAATTCCAGCCATTTTCTTCAGGGTAGGTTTTTACTCTGAGAAATTATGATGATGGCAGAGGAATAGAAGGGTCCCCATGGGAACAAGAGCAGGACTGGCTTTTGGGAGTATTAAGATATGCACTTTACTGACTGCTAAATTTTCCTTGAGGTCTCTGAGTACTGCTGTAAAATAGAGTGTCTGGCTTTCAATTTCTCTCCTATGAAAATGATACACTGATAACTTCAAATAGAAAAAAGTTTCAGATTAATTTTTTCATCAAATATTTATTGAGTACATGCTGTATCAGCCACTGGTCCAGACCCTGGGGAGATAACACAGCATTGGTGATCACTGGATTAGGGCAGAAACAGAGATGGAGAGAAGCAGACTGATTTGGGTCGTGTTTGGATGTAGGGCTAGCAGGACACTGGATGTAAGGAAAGGGAATGAATGAGTGAATGAGTGTCGAGATAGATGCTGGTGCTATGATAGAGATGAAGGAGATGAGAAGAGGACCAGGCTTGCAGAACAGAAATCAAGGCTTCCATTTTTGTCACGTTAATTTCAAGATGACTATTTGACAACTGGGAGAAAATCGCAAGTAGGCTGATCTTATTCAGTTCAGACTGTCATAACATAAGGCCCCATAGACTGGGTGGCTTAAACAACAAACATTTATTTCTCATAGTTCTGGAAGCTGGGAAGCCCAATATCAAGGTGTCTGCACATCCAGTGTCTGGGGAGGGGATTCTCCTTGGTTTGTAGACAGCTGTCTTCTCATTGTATCTTCGCATGGTAGAGAACAGAGAGAGGAAGCTAGCTCTCTGGTCTCTCCTGGTAAGGAAACTAATCCCATTAATGCGGGCTCCATTTTCAAGACCTAATTACCTCTCAAGGGCCCCACTCCTAATACCGTCACATTGGGGGGTAGGATTTCAGCATATGAATTTGGGCAGGGAGGTAGGGGAGAAGGCCAGACGTTTGGTCCATAACAAGGGCTTTGGATACATAAGTAAGGCTGAAACCGAGGGGGATCCTTGGAACCAGAAGTATGAATGTGGGAGTCCTTTCCATGTATACTTAAAACCATGGGGTGGGAAAAAGTTTGTAGATGAATAAGAAGAGACCAGGCAAGGCTGAGCTCCGAGACATTGTAACATGCAGAGATGGCTTAGGGGACACGGAGCCAGCAGAGGAGACTGAGCAGGTGCAGTCACTGAAGCAGAAGATTAACACAGAGCCTGTGCCTTATGGACTCCAACAAAGGAAAGGATTTCAAGGAAGGCGTCGTCAGTTTGAATGCTACTGAAGGTAGGATGAGATGAGAACAGAGAGCACTATCAGGTTTGGTGACTGGTGCTTTCTGCTCTCATCTCGCCCTACCTTCAGTAGCTCAGCAGGAAACAGAAATTATACTGCCCTGATTGGATGGGAGCAAGGAGGAGAAGACATCATGTACTTCACAGAGTTTATGGTGAGCTGAAGAGACTATAATATCAGGAAGGGGATTTTTAGGATTAGAATATGCTTTTTAGCTGGAAAAATAGGGGGCTATTGAAGATTACAGGAGAGAGAGAGACCTTGAAGAGGCAGAAGGAAATGGGATCTAGAGGTAAGTGGAGATTTGCCCTGAACAGGTAACTCCAGTGCCTGTAACAAGAATAGATACCAGGACAGGGATGATCAAGCCAGGTTGGGGTTGGTCAAAAAGAGACCAAAAAATCTAAAATCCAAAATCCCCCCAATTGGAAACTTTTTGAAGGCCGACATGATTCCACAAGTGGAAAATTCCACACCTTACCTCATGTGACAGGCTGTAGTAGAAAATGCAGTCAAAATTTGGTTTCATGCACAAATTAAAGTTATTGTATAAACTTAGCTTTGGGCTATGTGTATAAGGTATATATAAAATACAAATGAATTTCCTGTTTAGACTTGAGTCACATCCCAAGATATCTTATTAGGTACATGAATATATGTTAAAATCCAAAAAAGTTCTGAAATTTGAAAGACTTCTGATCTCAAGAATTTCAGATAGTGGATCTCAACCTGTGTAAAACATTTGGCTGTGTCTAATTCCTGCAGATGGCACCAGAGACATAGGATCATAAGCAGGTGGACCAAGAATTGGCTGTGGAAAAGCATGCCATTCCTAGCTATTCGGCAGGCTGAGGTGGGAGAATCATTTGAGCACAAGAATTAGAGGTTACATGAGCTATGATCATACCACTGCACTCCAGCCTGATGACAGAGTGAGACCCTGTCAAGAAAGAAAATGAAAGAGACACAGAGAGAGAGAGAGGGAGAGAGAGAGAGAGAGAGAGAGAGAGAGAGAAACAAGCAGTTCTCTTTATTTCTGATTTGAAAACATTCAGCTTTCTGAATCTGGAGGGGTCAGGGAGTCTCTTTAGTGTATGTTTCTTTCCAAGTCTCACCCAACTGTGGGCTGAAGGTAGGACTGAGTCATATGTGTAAATTGCAAAAAGGGAGGCAAGACAGCTGTAAATAGTTCTTTGGAAAGCAGAATACAACAATTGTAAATCCATTTTTTAGTCCTAGGGTAGCTGAAAATAGTTTCCTGTGGCTTCTTGTACTTCTTTCACTAGGGTTACTAGAGGCAGCTTTGTGTTAAAAATGCAAGTTCAGCAGAAACATGTCTTTCCCTAATGAAGCCTGGTGCCTGCTGGTATTATGTCTGGGTCCCGGGGGCTGCTCCATGGGGAAGGGTGGTAGAGGTCCTCTTTAGTTCTCCAGTTGCTGAGAAGTTCACATATTAAATGGACATAAACCACCAAGGGTTCTGAGTGGGTCCTAACTCCATATGGACCTTATGGGTGGGTTTGTGGGGAATAGTTTACCACTCAGAGCGGGCCATGTGGGCCCCTTCATTGCTCAATGGATGGCTTCCCATCACAGCTTGTGGACTGATGAAGACCTGATTCTGAGCAAAGCTAAGCAGGAGATGGGACAGTGAAAAGCAGAGGACTCTCCAGTTGTAGGGAGGTTATAAGAATTCCCATTGTGGCTACAGACAAGAGCCATCCTTGCATGTTCTGTGTTACTGAAAGTGCTCTGTAAAAGTTCATTTGTGATGGCCCAAAGATCCAAGGCATCATGGAATGTCAGAGCTGGCAGGGACCTCACAGACCAATTAGCTCAGTCTTCTAATTTTATTTAAGAAATGTTTCAAAATGTAATAGTGGTTCGACCCCCGTAATTGGGGGTATGATATAAAACATACGATGCAAAAATTTTTTATATTCCTTCAATGGCAAGCTATTTGCCACTGACAGTAAAATAAGAAGTGATAACCAGGGAAAACATAAAGGTTTTTCAAAGTTAAATTTCTCTATATCACACCATCACCTTCCAAAACTTCCCCACTCCTCTGATAACCCATTGACTTTTATTTCACCCTCTACAGAAAGTTTTCTTTCTTTTTATAATTTTTGTTTTAGGTTCAGGGGTACATGTGCAGGTTTGTTATATGTAAACTTATGTTACAGGGGTTTGCTGTACAGATACTTTGTTACCCAGGTGTTAAGCCTAGTTATTTTCTCTGATAATTATATCAGAGAAAGTTCCCGATAGTATGTTCTCTGATCCTCTCCCTCTTCCCGCCCTCCACCCACTGGTAGGTTGCAGTGTCTGTTGTTCCTCTCTATGTGTCCATGTGTTCTCATCATTTAGCTCCCACTTATAAGTGAGAACATGCAGTATTGGGTTTTCTGTTCTTGCATTAACTTGCTGAGGATAATGGCCTCCAGCTCCATCCATATTTCTGCAAAGAACATCACCTCATTCTTTTTTATGGCTGTATGGTATTCCATGCTGTATATTTACCAGATTTTCTTTGTCCAGTTTACCACTGATGGGCATTTACATTAGGTTGATTGCTATTGTGAATAGCATTCACATTACACATTCACATCAATGAATATGTGCATGTGTCTTTATGATAGAATGATTTCTATTCTTTTGGGTATATGCCTAGTAATGAGATTGCTGGTTTGAATGGCAGTTCTGTTTTTAGCTCTTTGAGGAATCACCACACTGCTTTCCATAATGGTTGAACTAATTTATATTTTCACCAGCAGTATAAAAGCATTCCCTTTTCTCTTCAACCTTGCCAGCATCTGTTTTTTTTTGTTTTTTTTTTACTTTTTAATAGTAGCCATTTGGACTGATGTGAGATGGTATCTCATTGTGGTTTTGATTTGCATTTCTTTAATCATTAGGGATATTGAGATTTTTTTCATATGCTTATTGGCAACATGTATGTCTTCTTTTGAAAAGTGTCTGTTCATGTCTTTTGCTCACTTTTTAATGGGTTGTTTTTTTCTTGTGAATTTGTTTAAGTTCCTTATAGATGCTGAATATTAGACCTTTGTCAGATTCTCTAGGTTGTCTGTTTACTCTGTTGATAGTTTCTTTTGCTGTGCAGATGCTCTTTAGTTTAATTAGATACTATCTGTCAATGTTTGCTTTTGTTGTGATTCCTTTTGGCATCTTTGTCATAAAATCTTTGCCTGTTCCTAGGTCCAAGATGGTATTGACTAGGTTGTCTTTCAGGATTTTCATAATTTTGGGTTTCACATTTATGTCATTAATCCATCTTGAGCTGATTTCTGTATAGGTGTAAAGAAGGGATCTAGCTTTAATCTTCTGCATATGGCTAGCCAATTATCCCAGGACAAAGGCTAAGTAACTTAACTTGTTGAGTGGTGAAGCTGGGATTTGAACCTCTAACCACTCACACAATGAGGGATTATAAAACCTCCATGAAAAGCTGCCTCCCTAAATAATGGGCTGTTACCCCATCTGCTTTTTAGATGCATAATTCTCCTCCTTCTGGTAGTTACTATTTTAACTTGGGCCTTGGGGGCTCTCTGGCCTTGGAGGGGACGAGGGAGCTGAACAAACATAGGCTCCTGGAGAGTCAGCCTGGCCCCAATCCAAGCTGCCCCTCCTGCTACCAAATATACCTCAGTTTCCACATTATTAGCTGTGGATCTCTTTGGGGGTAGAATCTCTCATGTAGTGTTTACTCTTCCCATAAATCAAGGAAAAGCAGAATCCATTTGTACTTTTTTACTTGGGGAACATTTCCTCTTTTCTACTCAGAGCAGCTACCTTGAAACATTCCCCTTGGGCTAGGCAGAGTTTTCCTTCTAGATGGGATATAGACCTTTTCTGCATGTTCTCTGGGTCACTGAGTTAATGCCACATTAAGGGGCCATGTGGGTTCTGCAGAGTAACAAGGGACCTCTTCGTTGCTGGAGGCAACTGGTTCAGCCGGAATTACTCCACTCTCTTCAGGAAAAGGTTCTGTTTTTTGAGAAATTAGAATCCTTGACAGAGGTCCTCAAGAGATCGCCGTCTTTCTTGAGGCAGCTTTCCAGAAATTAGAGAATTTAATCTCTGCAGAAAACTCAGAAGTTTCCATATGCCCATTCTTCCTTCCTTCTGCTGACTTCCCAGGAGAATGAAAGCACTGTGAGCTACTCTTTCAAAGACTGATGTTTCTGAAACCAGCAGTGACTTCTGAGAGTCTACCTCATTTTCACACATCAGCGCTCACTGAGGTCACAGCTATTGCCTCAAAGAAACTGGCTCAAATTCAACCATTTTTTAACCAGTCTGGGAGTAGGGTAGGTTCCATGAGAATTAGCATTCCTGGACAGGTCCCTTAATGTGGCAAATGCAAATCCTCTTGTCTACAACTCAAATCTGCACAAATGATACACTTGTATTTTAACAATTAAACTCATGATTTTATACTTCATTCTGCTGAGTGGCTAAAACTCCATCTTGGTTTATGTAGCATTTCCTCCTTCTCACTACCCAGCAGGCCAAGAGGAAAAGAATTTTTCCTGGGCTGGAGTAAAGAACAGTCAAGGCAAAATGGTCAGAGCGATGACATTGGTGGGCCTTACAGAAAGTCAGAGCCACAGGGAAGCAGCCCAATCCCACAGCTAGATCAATGGGGTCCCAAAAGACAGTAAGATCCCAAGACAGAAAATGTCTGTGTGGTGAGTATTGGTAGTCAGGGCCTTAAGCAGCCTCACACCAGAGCTGCCACACTAGGGGTGGACCAAGAGCATTCAGAGTAGTTTGGGAGAAATGGAAAATGTTGCTGACCTGGTGGGACCATTCAGAAGGGAATGAGGTCATCTCCATGGAGCCTGCAGGGACTGACACCTGAAGACCACATGGGGTGAAGAATGGCTCAGCGGGTGCCTGCACAAGGGTGAGAATGTCTTGCAACAGACAACTGCCACACCCCTTCTTCAGTCATCCTGATATCTTGGCACTACATAAGTTCTATGGAACTGCAAAACAACTTGGGGCAGGGAATACAGGAGAGAATCCTTCAACTGACTGAGTTGTAGTTTTGCATCTGCAACAGACTGAAAGGTCAAAACAGAAATCAAGTTGAGTTTTGGAAAAATATTGAAAGTCATAATTTGTGCACACCAGAATCTGTGAAGCTAGAGTTGTACACTAGCTCTATCAAAGTATGGATTTATTGAAACAACCCAGAAGAATTTCATGGATATAAAATTCAGAAAGTACATCTGGACTTCATAGGAATGAGAAAGCCACCAAGCAACTATTTTCTGTGGCTCTGACTGCCCTTATAATCAGCTTTTCTCTGGGACATGGTACAGATCTCCTCTCTGCAAAGACCAAAACAGGGCGAGTGGCTTCTTCTGTTGACTCGTGGTCCCTCTTCCTCCACAGCTTGGGTGGAACTTGGATCTCTGCTGACATTTATGAAGGCACCACCTCCACATGACTTACTGGTTCTGTGACTGCCACCAGATCATTGCATTCTTTATGCTTCTTGGTTGAAAGTTTTGAGAAGAAATCAGCTTTGACATTCTTGTTCCCCAGGGTCCCAGGTCTTGTTCCCCTTTAGATGAGGAATTCACCTGGTCCAACTGTGTGGGGTCAGAGGGTAAGGAGCCATCAAATGTGACATAGCTGCTCAAGCTGGTCATATCAACAATGGTATATGGGTTGGACAGTTCCAGAGGGGAGATTTTTGGGCCCAGAGGCTTGACCCAACTTCTAATTCACTTTTATTAAAATCACTGCTGTACATGTCTTATGTTGCTCTATATGTTGCAGCTTCCTAGAAAGCAGAAGCTGTGACTAATCTCTGCATGCACCAGGGCATCTTTCATGTGCCTTTTGCATTTGAAAGAGTTTAGTGAATGTTGAATCAATGAATGTACATCCCTATATTTGTTTTTTGCTCTCTATACTTTCATTTCTGAGTGAACCATGTTCAGGCCAATATCTAAATAGGGTAATTCCTGTTGCTGGGGCATAGCAGGAGAGTGCCAGTCAAAATGACTAGGTTAGAATGTGGCCCTTATTTGGGTGGATTTCCTGACCGGACACTACAAAGAAACATCCTTAGAGTCACCACAAACATGGGTTTTCCCTAACAACTGAGAATTTTAACTTTCTATTATTCTAGAGCCATCTTAGCTGCCATGGAAATTGGCTGGAGATCACATTCAATCTTTGAAGCATTTAAGTGACAAGTTAGAACTAATTCAAACAAGAGGAGCAAGTGTTGCCCTACAGGGAGCCAATTCCTAGTTATCTCTTTTTGACACTTTGAATGAAGTTTCTAAATTAAAAGCTTCAAGTTATTGGCAATTACTACCTTGGTTTGTGTAAAGAAATCCAAACACTACAAGTTTCCTTGTGCGCCAATTAAAAGAGCTCTCTATATGGGGGAGCCATCTGATGCTAATGATAACAGTTAGAATAATAAAATGTTGAGCCTGAAGGGAATTTATGGATCATTTAGTCTATCCCTTTCATTTTATAAGGGAGAAAGCTGTGGCTGGTGCAGGATATGTGCCTTGTCATTTAGGACCAGAGCTATAATCCTACCCATCCGATCCTGGGTTCTTCAGCCCCAAGAAAATCTACACTGCTGTGAGCAGCTGGAGGATGTTGGAAATTATTAACACAGAGAGCATGAGTAGTCTTTAGCAGTATACATGGCTAAGTGACAGAAAAAAAATGAAACAGTCCTGCATGCTGCAAGAAAGATGAGAGATGGCTCATTCTTAAAAGTGTATGTCTGAGGCTTAGGATCAAGTCAAGGCTACTCAGAGATTGGTAGAGAAGGCCCACAGGCCCAGCAGGGTCCCCGGGTATAATTATAGTGCCCAGAATTCTTACCATGGGCCAGGTACCATGTTTAATACTCAGTCCTCATGAGTTCACTAGACTGAACAACACGCCTATGGAATCAGAATGATTATCTGTATTTTACAGATGAGGGACAGCTGGGACATTTGAGTGATTTGCCCAAGGTCACATACCAATGTCACTTACTAATAACCAAGCTAGAATTTGCACTCAGGTCTTTCAAAGCCCTGAGCTTGTGCTCTTAGTCAGAGATAACCAAGATTTGAATAGAGGCCCCTCTGGGAGACATTGGTGACAGCTTGGGCTCTCTGGATAATCTTGTTCTATGCTGCTTCTTCTTGTAAATTTATATGGATACTTGAGCCTGCCAGGATAATTTCTGCATGCTTGGATTGATCTGAGCTAAACTGGCCTCAGACCACAGCAGACTACCCAAGCTTCACCTCCAGCACTTTGGTAGGACAGTCAGCCCAGGGTGGGGCCAACTTCTGTGCTTATTAACTCACATTCCTTGTGGAGAGGTTTCCATTTGTTTAAAATACTAAAGCTGGAAGGACTGTAGAGATTTGGTGTGATTTCCACATTTTAAGAAGGAAAAAGCAGAGGCACATTGTGTTTAGTTTATACTGGGCTGTAAATGTGGGAGATCATAGTGGCTGGGAGTAACAGGTTTCTGTGGAGCCTGGAAAATATAATTCTTTTTTGTCTGGTTCCCCTCTTAGATGCTTGTCTTGCTTGCTGGAGAAACAATACTGATAAAGTTCACAACATTTGATGGGGATGGGGGGCAGATAGGACACAAAGGAACTAGGAGATGTGATGAATTTAGCGAGGCCAGGGGTAGAACTCCACCTGCCCAGGTAGCTTTAAGGGTTCTTGCCAGGGGTGGTTGGGGACCCCTAACTAGACTCTTCAAGCTACTTTGAAATCCTGTTTTAATTTAGTTTGAAGCTAAAGAACTACTGTGGCTTTCCTTGCAACTCAGAGAGGAAAGAGTTGTAGAAAAGGAAGGATGGATTCACCTGTGTATTAGGCACAAAACCACCACAGCTGTCAGTGAAACATCTCTGCCCCTTCAGCTCCATTCTGAGACTTCCAAAAGTCATAAGGAATCCTCACAACCATCATATGAAGTAGGAACTATCACTATGCTCATTTTGCAGACAAAAAGCATGTGGCAGGCCTGGCATCAAGGCCCAAAAAGACTAAGGGACTTGCCCTGAGGCACTGAAGTAAGTCTGGAATGCAAAGCCAATGGCCAGGTTCTTAACCACAATTCTGCTGCTTCTAGTTCATTTTCAGAAGCTCCTTCCAATTCTCAATTTTTTTGGTTTGGGACTAAATATGTGGTTCCCCCAAGTACTCACATTAATGGGCAGGTTACCACCATGGGTAACTACAGTCTAGTCCTCTAGGAGACTGTTAGAACCCACTTTGGTGTTGTCCCACCCCGGGGTAAGGAAATTTGAATATTTGTCCACCAATTCCTTCCATAATTGGTTCAGGGCTGCTCCTGTGAGCATCTACCCCTGGCTTGTCTTGGGCACACAAGGGTGAGGCATATTCCTACACACAGAGAGTAAGCCCCATGCAGAGAGCTGCAGGTAGTTGCAGGAGAAAGTCAACAGCATAAAAGGCAATCATGAGTGCTGAGGGAGTCTGAGCTGAGGACAGTGATCATCTGGAAGTCAGCTCCTCATCTTGGGGTTTGCAAATGTATGGGCTGCAGAGCATAAACCATAGCTAGAGTGATGTAAATCATGCTTGGATTCAAGTTGAGAAGGTTCTTTTGCTTACAAGTAATGGAACCCTATCTGAAGTAGCTTAGGTTAAAAGGGGACTTGGCTGACTCATGTAATCAAATCCCAGAAAAGATAAGAGTATAGCTGGGCTTGAGGATAGAGATGACAGATCTTATTTATCCCAGGCCCAAGCTGCAAATATTTCTGTCTGCTCTCTTCTTCTCATTTAGAGGCTAGCTTCTTTGAAAAGGCAGACAGCTTTACCTATAGCTTCTCTGCTTCCCCTCCAGAGAGGAGCAGACCCTTGTCCTTTTGAAGCCTTCCATGAGAGTCTTTAAATTGAAACTGATTGGCCCTGCTTGGGTCAAGAACCCACTCTTTGACCTATCACTGTGGCCCATGAATGTGGAGGCCAACTCCCATTTTCTACACATGGTCAGAGCAGGAGTAAACAGCAGTTCTCTTAATGAAAGAGGGTGAGGTTCCCAGGAGAAGGGATGCTGCTTGTAGACAAAACATGCCAGCTCAGAAGTAAAAACAGTGGTGTCACAGGTCATCTGCTGAGGAAATGGTCAAAATTTGATTCATGCTTAAAAAGCACTTCATTACAGAACGAAAAAGCAAATGAAGGGGAAATGACATTGTTAATTTTATTAGGCACAAAATACCACTAGCATCGATTGTTCTTGGAGCACATTTGCTGGCATTTTGACAAACGCCCATGTTGCAGAGAACACAACTGAAAGAAATGCTGCCTAGAGGAGCTGATTCTAGAAGGTCCCTGGCACCTCCCTGTCCAGCACTATCCTTTTCAGGTCATGCTTAAGTTCATTTGTACCAGTAGCTGCAGACCTGAGTGCAGGCTTTTTCTCTTTATGCTCTACGATCACGTGCCAAAACTCAGGGGCCATAGCCACTGTGTCGGGACTCTTGGGTCCTCTGAAGAGTTGCTTCAAAAAGTCAATGGATTAACTTAGGGCGGTCCTTTCAAAGAAACAAAAATAAGGCTCACATTTGAGAAGGAATGATTAGGTTGTCTTCTCTCCTTCCACTCATACTCATCCAACACCTATTTACTGATGCTACGCCGGGCAGACACTGAGTATACGGAAATGAGGAAAACAAACTCTGTGCCCTCCTGAGGTTCAGCCCGGTCAGGGGAAGCGGCTGCCTCCAGGCCGGACGAGGGTCTTACCTCCTCCGGGAATTCCGCCTCCTCCCAGCCCTTCAGTCCGCGGCCCGCACTCTTGTCACAGTCACCTGCTCGCACATGCACACTTCACCCCATCGCGGATTTCGGCCTGGCAGGGCAGGGGCCGCTTACTCTGTCCGCTTAGGCGCCACCGGGACAGTTGGATGCCACCAGCCGCCGGCGGCGGGCGGGTAAGGATCCGGGTAAAGGCCCGGCTCACTCCTTGCGCTGAAGGGGCGCCACAGCTGCAGGCTGCAAATGGCTCTCCCTCCCCCCGCCCGGACTCCGAGCTGTTGGGGGCGGCGCCCCTTTGCGGGTATCTCCGCCGCCACCCGAGAGTGAGCGCGGGGCGCGGGGCCGCCGCCTGGTCCTGCTGGCCGCCCCCCTGCGGCTCTGTGGGCGCTGGGAGGTGCGTGTCCCAAACTTCACCCCCCCGTCCCGTCCCTGGCCGGCTGCGCGCAGAGCCCGCTTGGAGAGGGTGGGCGACCGGGGAGAAGGGTGCGGGCGGGGAGGACCCCTGGCAATGCTGGGCCAGGTTCGTCCCGCCGCGACCCGGACCTTGACTCGCAGGCGAGGCATTCCTGAGCTGGGCCGCGTGGGGAGAAGACCGACCGGCCCTGCGCAGTGGCTGGGGCGCCGCCGCGGAAACCTTGCGTGTCCCCGCCCGTGCGTCCGCACCCCCAGTGGGGCCTGCGCCTCACCTCCGCGCCGCAGTCCCCGAGGGCGGGAGGTTTCAAGTCGGCCTCCCGACTGCATTCCGACAAGCAGAATGGATGATTCCTGCCGCCTTCCCTCGGATCCTCAGAATCTCTTCTGAGAAATTGAGAATCCTCTTCCTAGCTCTGCCCTCGCCCCGCCCGGGCGAGAGTGACTCGGCCGCACGTGACCGGCACGGCTCGGGCTGCCAGAAACTCGCGGCTGGAACCTCCTTCGGCCACCGGCCCGCTGTCCCATAAGGCCCTCCACGTATCAGCATAAAATTTCTGCGTTCCATTAGGTAGGAGCGCTCTACGTTTCTGTGGCACCTTTCAGACGTTAAAGATTGCGAATGACACACTTCCTCAGACGGTTTCTACATGGCGGAGCCCTGTACTTGGTTCTTCCCTCCCTCCCCAGCGTTTTGAAACAATTCGCTTCAACAATAGACTCCCTTCGAGGCTTTTTAAGAGAACACATTCTAAATCAAAAGCCTTGTACCGCTGTGGTACTTGGATCAAATTCTCAAGTCTTATTTACTTCGTTTTAGGCGTAGACAAATAGTGTCCTCGCCGCCTACGACTCTTGCTGGTTTCAGAGGAGCTTTGCAGCACCTTCCAGCGATGACCCACCCCTGGAGCAGAGGACGCCTCACTTTCCCCTCGTGGCGGTGCAGGAGGCCAGCCTCTGTTCTCAGCTCTGCTCCTTCCTTGATTTTCCTCTGCCCTCTCCCCGCCGGTTCCTGCCTGGTTCCCAGCGTGGATAGGCCAGGGAGCTGGAGGCCTGGGGCTGCTGTGACCGTGGCTTTGACGGGGAAGGTGTGCGTTGCGGGTCAGGGAGATCTGAGAGCGCAGTGAGTGCCACGTGGGGACAGATTGGGTGGTGACGGGCAAGGAGCCAGTGATCCCAGTGGTCAGTGTAGGGTGATAGGAAGCATTGCAGTCAGATGGACATGGCTTCAATCAGGCTGTTGTCCTATGTTCTCAGAATTTGGGGAAGTTACTTCTCTGAGTCTTGATTTTTACCTCTGTAAAATGGAGATGATGATAGCTTCTTTGGGAGGCTTAAATAAAATACTATGTAAGACTGCCTAGAAGCCTGAGGACCACTCATTAAACACTCATTTCCATCCTTTCCTACTCATTACCCTCCGTTCCTCCCCATCTGTGCAATTACCTTGAGTAAGTGCCAGTGGGCTAGAGATCCATTTAGGGGAAAGAATGTGGATAATGGAGATTTATTGAATAAAGAATTTCATAGCATATGTTTTAGCATATATGCTGTTCTTCATCCATGGCACCGATGGCATGACAAATATTGAATACTAAAGTCTTATTCAAATCTACTTTGGCGTACTTAGAAGAATATTTTCTTGAGTAGCCAGATGCATGATCTAAGTTTATGCTTCTTATCTCCTTGGGTGATTCAGGCTATTGCCTTGAAAAATCTAATTGTCAGAGACTTAGGTCAGCTCTGCTCTCAGTCCTTGAAGAACAAAGGGTGATGTGTCCTGGGATTGACAAGTTTCATCACAACAGGAAGCCACCTTTGTCTAGTGAAAAAATACTGTCTAGATAGAAATATTTTTAGCATACACCCCCAGTATATCTTTATTTGTAAATCATCTATCAGTGCTACCAAAACTAAACCACTCAGCACTAGATCCAATCAATAGTTCAATAATTTCTCATTGTTTTACTAACCTTCTTGTCAGATAACCTTAGCATATTATTGCCTTACTTTGTAACAAGGCTGGTGGAGAGCTTGTCCAGGAAGAGGATCACCAGCTCTGCTCATTCCTTTGCATTACCAGTCCTTACATTTTTTGTATATGTCTTTAGCCTGTGGTTTGTTTGGAGGAAATTTGTAAGCTCCTGATCGTATTGGTGAGGACTTGTTTAGTTACAGTGAGAAAACGCAATTGGTAAAAACAGTTATCCAGGCAAACCTGCCAGTGGCGTGTACTGAATAGGGGAAGAGAGAGACGGTGTCGCAGTCGAGCCCTCCTCGTTGTAGAACCCCCACTCATCCCTTAGGAGACTTGTGCACGGAGCAGGTGAAACGCACAATCAGCAGGTGAGGCGCTCTCTCACCTGAGACAGGTGCCAGCTGAGACAGGATGCCAATCAGTCTGTAAATTAAAGATGAAAAAAATCTTCAGTTCTTATTTATTTTTAGATATTATAACCCCAGAAATCCTAATATTTTCTTTTGGTTCCACAGTAAATAACTTGGCATCCCACTTTACTATTTCTTCTCCAAAGCTGTGGTGCCCAAACCCAAATGTTTTCAGGAGCCAGCGAGTCATAGTAAGCCAAGCAGCTGTTAGTGTGGCAGGAGGTGACACAGAGTGGTGGGTACCCTGTGGTTGAAGCATCCACACCCCATGCATGGTCGCTGTGCTGTGGGAACAAATGAGTCTCAGGGTGCCCTGACCATCTGTTTTTTCTAGAGAAGCCAAAAAGTCCAGATTTTTCCTTAAAATTTCCTGGTTTTAACTTTTTTTCTTTTTAAATAGGGCTTGTATAGGACATACAAATCACCATAAAACCCTCACAACCTTTGCTCCAGAGGCCCTTATGCTACTGCTTTATTAACCTCTGTATTCCCAGCACATAGTCCAGTAAACTACAGATAATAGAAGCTCATTAAATAGGAGTCATTGAAGGAGAGAATGCCCCTGGGGAGTGTGGTAGGCAGAAAACAAGCCCCCCAAAGATGTTCATGTCCTAATCTCTGAATATGTGAATATATTGCTTTATATGGCAAAAGGAACTTTGCAGATAGGATCACATTTAGGATTTTGAAATGAAGAGATGATCCTGGGTTATCTAAATGGGCCCTGAATATCTGAAGGGTCTTGTAAGAGGGAGACAGGAGAGTCAGCATTGGAGGAGGAGCTGGAAAGTAGAGGTTGGAGAGATGTGATTGCTGGCTGAGGCCACAAGCCAAGGAATGCAGGTGGTCTCTAGAAACTGGAAAAGGGAGAAAACAGATTCTCCCCTAGAGTCTCCAGAAGGAAGGCAGCCCTGTAGACACCTCGATTTTAGCTCAATGAGACTGCTTTCAGATTCTGACCTCCAGAACTTGTAAACAATAAATTTGTGTTGGTTTAAGCCACTCAATTTGTGGCAATTTGTTATAGCAGCAACAGGAAACTTACACAGGGAGTTTGTGTCCTAGTCCTAGTAAAAGAGGTAATTCAATGGCCATATAATCTGACAGGGGCATGAGATGGCAGTGCCATCAGAGAAGAATGAGAGGCTGGAAAAGCTACCAACATTAGGCTGGGAGCTTTAGGGAAGGTTCTGTCCCTGTGGGGAGTGAGCCTGGCTACAGCACTGACTCCCATGCCAGTGGCTGGGACCTGGCAAACTCCCACACTAGCTGGGAAGTGAACACAGGAACACATAAATGCCACACATGGGGCATACAGGATAGGACACAGGTTCTACAACACCTAAGAGAGAGTTGTCAGTTCAACCAGGGTAGACTGGACACAAGGACTGCCTCACTGTACACTTTCTGGGGGTGCTACTTACATCAGAGACTCCAAGAATAGTTTCCCCTGGAATTATGCCAGGCAAAATCTGCATGGCCAAGCACAGTGGACTGGGGATCTTGGGGAATGTCCTGTTGGGAGGAAGTAAGGGCAGAGTACCTGCTGTTTTCTTTTTGTAACTGGAAGTCCCAGTACAGAACAGTTGCAGGAAAGCTAGTATTTGGAGAATGAATGACTAGATGAGAGACTGGTGGGTTGTGCTCTGCAAAGCAAGAAGTAGAGGTCTGTAGATTGCCTTGGCTGTGCCTGGAAACCCAAGATTTGCATCTTCACTGTGGGCCTGGGCCTAGCACCCTCTCCTCTGCCCTCCTCCAAAGGTGTCAGCCAAGGGATGTGTCGCCAAATTTCCCCCTCACTCCAGCCCTCTGAACATCAGATCAACTGCCTGCCTTGTAGCCATGGAGCACGTATCTTAGTGGGCCTGAGTTTTGTGGCAGAGACTTTTAGAATTTTTCCTTTTGGGGTTTGCTTTCAGTGAATAAAGGAGATTGAGCTTCCCAGGGCATGTTTGATATTTGTGCTAAGTTATTTCTTCTCTTTTCTTTTTTTTTCCGACAAGAGAAAACAGGTTTATTTTGCCAGTAGTGCGTTAGCACGCTAACAAGTATAGGACTTAACATTCAAAAGGCATATACCCATGCTAGTGGGAGTCATTTACATGTAAATGTATATACCTATGTATCCCTACCCCAGTTGATACAGAACATTTCCATCACCCTAGAAATTTCTCTCCTTGTCTTTCTTTTCCCCCCAAATTTGTTGTTGTTGTTGTTCTGAGACAGGGTCTCACTCTGTCACCCAGTCTGGAGTGCAGTGGCGTGATCTTGGCTCACTGCACCCTCAACCTTCTGGGCATATGTGATCTTCCAGTGCTCAAGTGATCCTCTCACCTTATCCTCTGAGTTGCTGGGATTACAATCACATGCCACCATGACTGGCTAACTTTTTTGCGTTTTTTTTATACAGACTGAGTTTTACCATACCCAGGTGGGTCTCAAACTCCTCAGCTCAAGTGATCTGCTTGCTTCGGCGTCCCAAAGTGCTGGGATTACGGACCTGAGCCACTGTGCCCGGCTCCTTCTTGCCTTTTCCAGTTAATCTTCCTTCCTCCAGAACAGCAACCATTGTTCTGATTTTCTATCCCCTTATTAATCATATTAATTTTAATTTTTTAAATTGCAAATTTCATCACTACCATGCTGGTCATAACACTGCTATAAGTCTTTAGAAGCTGTTAATGTATTTTCATTGTTCAAATTTCACCTGTTTCTCTGGATTCCAGATTGATTTGTTTTTTAATTAAGATCACATCTGCTTGTTAATCTGCATGTCTAGCTCATAGCCTCTTTGATGAATAGAAGGTATACTAACACAAATGTCATATATAGGTTAATATATTAACCTATAGATTAATATAAGTAAACTGGCCTTTCAGAATATTATTGAATGATACTGAGCTGATACTGAGCTTAACAATTAATTCCTAGAATCCCAACCCTTATATTTCCATGGCAAGTAACATGCATTATCTCAGGGGAGAGTGGCATTTTCAGTTTACAGATGAGAAAATGATTCAACAACTAACTGACTGATACAAAAATCCCTGTGGATAATCAGTGGTACCAGAACTAGATTTTTATTATTTTGCTCATTCCACTATCCTAGGCTGCATGGACACAAAGAAAGAGGCAACTTGTATTCTAAAAATTCAGTTTCCTTGTTTCTTCTCTGAAAATTCATAGGTTACCCATTCTTTACATCCTCCAGCATAGTGCTGAGCACTGTGAAAGCCCAGAGATAAGCAGTGTCCAGAGCCTTCTTGCTTCTCACTCTGACTAAACAAGAAAACACTAAGTTGCCAGATTTGGATGGCTTTACTTTACTGTGCTTCTCTTTGAGGTCTCTTGGGTTCATCTGTAGAGGCTCACCTACCTAATCCAATGGTATATTGATAGACCCAGGGATTTTTCCATTCTCCAGAATTTCCCATGTCTCCCTAATGTCAATTAACAAAATATTTTTAGAATTCAATAGGTTTTTAAGTTCCTCATAAGTGACATCTTTAGAAATCACATTACAAAAATTGTGGTGGTTTCTGTTTATTGACTTCAAACTGTAGAGCACAGCCTCTAGGGTCCCAGGGACAGCCATGCGCACAGTCCTGAGCAGCAGCCAGGACAGCACCATCGCCAGCTGTTGCCTGCCACACTGCTGACCTAAGTTCCTTCTTTCTTTTCTTTGTTTTTTTTTTTTTTTTTTTTTGAGATGGCCGTAGTGCAATGGCGTAATCTCGGCTCACTGCAACTCTGCCTCCCGGGTTCAAGCAATTCTCCTGCCTCAGCCTCCAAAGTAGCTGGGACTATAGGCATGTGCCACTATGCCCTGCTAATTTTTTGTATTTTTGGTAGAGATGGGGTTTTGCCATATTGGCCAGGCTGGTCTTGAACTCCTGACCTCAGGTGATCCACCTGCCTCTGCCTTCCAAAATGCTGGGATTGCAGGTGTGAGCCACTGCACCCAGCTGAGATTTTTAAGGATAGATTTGTGGTGCGAAGTGTGGTGTTCCTTTCCAAGTGAAGTCACTAATCTCAGATGACACAACATAAGTAATAGCTGCTTTATTAATGCAAGATCTCCTCTGAAGACTTCATCTCAGGACTTTGTACAATGTAAATAATTCATCACAGAAGTTTTGTTTTATTGTTTTTATTTTAAAAATACGTTATGATATCTGCAGAATATATTTAGAAGAATAACAGTACATACACAGGCACAATTATAAAATTAGCAAAAATGTGATATGAAAAAGTAATTCTAATTTTCAGTGAAAGCAGTTGTAAAATCTTATTTGAAATACTTTCCCAATCAGTTTCCTTCCTATGCTAGTTTTGAACTCACATAGCCCTGAGACTGATGGAGCTTTCTAAAACCCCAGACTGATCGGTCTCTCTCCAACTGGAAAGCATTTGATGCTTGCCTATTGTTTGCAGAATAAGGTTCAACCTCCTTAACATAGTTCATAAGGCCCTCCCTGTCCAAGGGGATCCAGTTGGTGAGTCATTCACTTCCTCCCCAAAAGTTCATTGAGAATTTCTTGTTATGTACTACGCATCAACAAAACAATAGAAAATGAAACCAAAGCTTCTCCTCCCAGGTTCCCTGTCTTAGTAAGTGGATACTAAGCCCGAAACCTGAATTGTCCCTTTGTCCTCTCCCTTCTCCCTGCCCCAACAATTCTATCTAACTATGTCTTGAACCTACCCACTTCTCTCGGCTTCCCTAGACCCGGCCACTTGCTGCAAGTCTGCATTTCAGCCAGAGTCATCTCCTAAATTGCAATCTGATCATGCATTTCCCTATTTGCTCCCTATCTAGCCTGCTTTGTGGATGGAGTCCGAACTCTCTAACTTGCTTTCCAAGACCATCATTTTTTTAGTGAGTACTGTTTGCCACACACCTGTTCTAGGCATTGAGAATTAGGCAGTGATCAAGACTAACAAAAGCTTCTGACCTCAGAATCTCACATTTTATTTGGGGTGGTGTGGTATTGGCACTGGATAATAATCAAGAAAGTGATTAGAGATTATGATAAGGGTGAAAGGAGTAGCCAGCCACTGACCTGTGTGCATTTGCATTTATGTATGTGAGGGCACTTTAAACAGAATGGCAGAGAAGACCTTTCAGAAGAACAAGGTGGGGTTTGTTATCTAACGTTTGTCCTGTGACCCGTCACATTCCTCAGCCTTGACACTGGCAATCCCTCCTCACACTGTGCTCGGCCAGACTGGACCTTCAGTTGCTTGTGTTCACCTCTCTCCCTTCTCTCCTGTCTTCCTGTCTGCTCCATTGCTCAGGTCTTCCCAGAAGCCATTGCCTGAAACCCCTGGACCCCATCTCCCTTGATTAAGGCCTGTGTGTGCTTCTCTTGTGTGTTTCTCAACTAATAATCAAGCAACTGTAATAACTTGATTAGCAGTCTCTCATGTTCATCACTGAATCCTCAGTACTAAATAAGAGGCTTGACATCACTTGCGGACAGAATAACTGGTGCATAGGATAGGCTGCTTACATCTGCCCCTTTCCAAGTGAAGTCACTAACCTCACTTTAGAGATTAGGGAGAGGGAGAGACACTTTATAGTTGGATTGCCCCTTCCCTCATGCCCCAGGCAGCCGTGGGGGTGCTTCTGATGAACCAACTTTCTAATATCACTTGGGTGCATACTCTTCTTTCCAAGTAGCTTTCTTCTCTGGTAGACTGCAGACCTCTTTGTTTTATTAATTCTGCATCTTCAACTCCTGACAATACCTGGCACATAGCAGGCACTCTATAAGTAGTAAGCCAAACAACAAAAGCATGAAACCAAAATAAAACAAAAAACCAGAGAGACGTAATTTGGAAGAAAGAATTCTAAGGAGTATATAATGAATAAATAATCACCCTCCTGGGAGAAATTGCAGAGCAATCTGAATGTTTTATATATTTTACCTTTGGATGACTCTGGCTCCCACTCAACCATTTCATCTTTTCTTTAAGCATGTGAAATCAGGAGATTATCTGATTATTGCTCAACTTTGTTTCACTAATACTGAAATCACACTGTCTCTTCTGAGGGTAGGGATCACCTTCCTTTTCCCAGGAGCCAATTTCACTTGTGTTTCTATTTGCTCTTCATTATTTTGAGACAATTATTAGGGGCTGTAAAAGATGGGATCTACTTAAAGGTATGCAAGGACACGAACAGGCTTCAGGCTGTCAAACTAGGTTTTAACCTACTTCCTTGCTCTTCTCCTGAGGCAATGGAAATTTCTGGCCACCAGCTGGGACTAGAATTGATTTAGTGCCAGAGAGGTGAAACGTGGGAAAATATAGGGATATTGTTTATTAATGTTACTTAGTCATTCTCAGCGGTAGCTTTTATGATTTAGAAAACACTTCCTGGTTTTGAAAACTTAACAATACAGCCTCTGAGTCTGTCAGAAATTGAGGTGGGGGGGATTCAGTAATGGGAAGACCTGGAGGATAAACTCAGCTAGCCAGTGGGTATGTAATTGCCATCTGTCCACTTTAATGACCTTAGCACTACATTCTGGTTCTATTAAGTTTAATTATTAATGCATAGTTTAATGAGAGAAAAGGGTGCTTATGCATATTTGGGAGAGTGTGTAGGGATCATATTCATTTCTGTATTAACTTCCTATCTGGATAAAACACTGGATTGCTAGTGGGGAAAGCTTGGTTTGTGTGCTAGTTCTGTTTCTAGCCAACTATTGACTGTACACAAGTCCCTAAGCTTTTCTAAGTCTGAGTTTACTCAACTATAGAATAAGGGGTCTCCTAGGTCAGTTTAGTTTGGTTCAATAAATGCTTACTTACTGCCTGCCTGCTTTAGGTCAGATTCCTTAGTGAGAAAGCCTGAGTGAGGGATTGTAGTGCAAGTGAATCATGGATTTTTCCCAGTAGAGAATGTAAGGAAGTGAGGGAAGCAGGATAGGGCAGGAGAAATGCCCAGCAAAGATGCGGTTTCGGCTGATGTAACCTCAGCCTGATCCCAGAGGGGGATCTGGAATACGAATGGCAACACAGAGTTCTACATATTTTATAGATCAGTTCCAGTCAGTCTTTGGCTGTGGGTCTCTCCAGAGTAGGGGGTGTGATTTCACTGGAGTTTTTGGATAAAGCAATACAGCAGCTGAAGGATGGGTGCACAGCCTGATAAAAGGGATCTAAATGGGACACCAACAGAAACTATGACACCATCTGTGTGCCAGGCACTATGCTGGGTACTGAAGAGAT
Organism: Plecturocebus donacophilus; assembly: GCA_004027715.1. NCBI lineage: Eukaryota > Metazoa > Chordata > Mammalia > Primates > Pitheciidae > Plecturocebus > Plecturocebus donacophilus. Next base: position 27,325 of record PVKP010002561.1, read on the forward strand.
GAAATACAAAAGGTATGGTGGCTGATTTTAAAAAACTTACAGAACAGTGCAGGAGATAGATGCATAAATAAGAAATTTTAATGCAACTTGGTAGGTGCTAGGATAAAGAAATGCACAGAGGAGCAAAGAAGGGAGGCAGATATTACAGGCTGGATTCCCCAAAACTTTGCTTGGAGCTTGACTACTCTAATGATTAATTCCTGGGTCTGAGTCTCAGCTTCTTCTGCCCTTCTGCTGTAGGAGATGAGAAGGACTTTGCCACGTAGCTTGTAATTGTCAACCAATCTTTCCCAGCTCTTCCTTATCTTTTCCAAAGCTTCATTCAATTCCATTGTCTTCACAGTTACTATTTATTTGCTCTGTTTTTAATAGCTCAGTATTTCATAGCCACACCTGATGTATTCCTTTCTGGTCTTGCACCAAGCCAGCTCACCATCAGTGAAGTTTTCAGTCACTGCCAGGGCTCTCTGTAGTTCACCTACCACCAGTGAATGGTAATTAGGGTCCTAATTACCATTTGGGTAGTTGGTGGTCCAGCTCCAAATCTTATCTTAGCATCTGCTTTTTCAGACCACTTCCAGTACCAATTGTCACAAGTTGGGCTTCTGGGGAGGCAGAATCTGAGATGGAACTTCGTGTTAGGCCTCCAAGTCCAAGCCTGGCCATTTTAGCCTTGGTGACCTGCACATACACCACTGGATAGTCCCCAGGAGGCAGGAAGTCTGAAGTAACCACAAGGAACCAGGTGGCCACAGAAAGAAGTAAAACAACTTGTTCCTGCCTCAACTAATTGCTGCAGCTTACATCCATTGTTCCTGTTCAGCCTTGCAAAAATTTCCCTCCGGACATTGGGTTTCTCAAGACCCCCAACCCTGTAACTATGTAATCTACCCCACCCTCCCCTCTGACTGCAACCGATACTCCCCACCCTTATGATCATGCCTGTTTGTAATAAAGGACCCCTACCCTTTGATTATGCATCCCATGATGCCCTCCCCCTTTAGCTGACCATGTGCCCCAACCTGTATAACCAATCCCCAGTCCTACCGCCTTTGCCTAACTCCTTTCTCAGACTTGGCTCGCTTGCATCCAAGAGCAAAATAAATCACTGTGTTACTCACACAGAGCCTGCCTGGTAGTTTCTTCACGCGAGTGACACACTTGACACCTAGCACGCAGGAGATTTATTAGAGAAAGCTCATAGGATCAACCCCTGTGGAAGGTAAAGAAGCATTCTGAGGTAGATGGAGGAGCTGAACTGTAATTTCATCTCAGTCGAAGTCTCAGCTGCTTCTCTTGAGAGTTGTGAAGAGAGAATGACCATTCAGAGCTTTCCAGAGCTGGGGTAAGAGAACACTGAGCCTTTATACACCCATGTCAGATCTCTGGGTCACCCCAGGAAGCAGGTATGGTCTTGGGAGAGGCAACTTTCCTCAGCAGGATCAGTCCCTGAAAACAGATGATAATATAAAGTGGAATAGTCATTGCACAAGAAATTTACTAACATATTTCTTTTGCTATTTTCCTCTCAGCAACTTTTTATGGTGAAAGCTATGTGGAGTTCAACATCACAGAAGTTTCCTCTGAGTTATCTCTTCAATTAAAATTGAAGCAAACCACAGGGATTATTTTTTCTTGCAGCTATGACAAATGACTATTGTATAGTAGAACTTCAATCAGGAAACTTACAGGTATGATTTTTAAAAATCTTTGAAATGCATATAAGGATATGATTATTGGAGAAAAAAACAGTGAGAAAGAGAACAAAATAGCTATATATGTTGATTGCTGTTATTTCACTAGAATAAAATGATGTGTCATTTTTGTAGTTTGGGATCTCCTCCAGTTTTACTAACATGTCTTAAATATTCCAACTTTAACATTTTCTGAGTTCAGTATGTAATCTGTAAGCATGTGAAGAGTTTTCATGCCTAAATTTCTCTCTTCTTTTTCTTTTGTGAAACGCCCCATTTTCTCAATAAAACATTATGAGATGAGAAGTGAGATGAGACTAATTATGATTTTTTTTTATTGTACTTTAAGTTCTGGGGTACATGTGCAGATCATGCAGGATTGTTGCAAAGGTACATACATGGCAAGGTGGTTTGCTGCCTCCATCTCCCCATCACCTATATCTGGCATTTCTCCCCATGTTATCCCTCCCCAACCTTCCCATCCCCCACTGTCCCTCCCCTAGCCCCCACCAACAGACCCCAGTATGTGATGCTTCCCTCCCTGTGTCCATGTGTTGTCACTGTTCAACACTCACCTATGAGTGAGAACATGCAGTGTTTGATTTTCTGTTCTTGTGTCAGTTTGCCAAGAATTATGGTTTCCAGATTCATCCATGTCCCTACAAAGGACACAAACTCATCATTTTTATGGCTGCATAGTATTCCATGGTGTGTATGTGCCACATTTTCCTTGTCCAGTCTCTCCTTGATGGGCATTTGGGTTGATTCCAGGTCTTTGCTATTGTAAACAGTGCTGCAATGAACATATGTGTGCATGTGTCTTTATAACAGAACGATTCATAATCCTTTGGGTATATACCCAGTAATGGGATTGCTGGGTCAAATGGAATTTCTATTTCTAGATCCTTGAGGAATCACCACACTGTCTTCCACAATGGTTGAACTAATTTACACTCCCACCAACAGTGTAAAAGTGTTCCTATTTCTCCACATCCTCTCCAGCATCTGTTGTCTCCAGATTTTTTAATGATTGCCATTCTAACTGGTGTGAGATGGTATCTCAATGTGGTTTTGATTTGCATTTCTCTAATGACCAGTGCTGATGAGCATTTTTTCATATGTTTGTTGGCCTCATGAATGTCTTCTTTTGAAAAGTGTCTGTTCATATCCTTTTCCCAATTTTGAATGGGTTTGTTTTTTTCTTGTAAATCTGTTTTAGTTCTTTATAGATTCTGGTTATTAGCCCTTTGTCAGATGGGTAGATTACAAAAATTTTTTCCCATTCTGTTGGTTGCCAGTTCACTCTAATGATTGTTTATTTCGCTACACAGAAGCTCTGGAGTTTAATTAGATCCCATTTGTCTATTTTGGCTTTTGTTGCCAATGCTTTTGGTGTTTTAATCACGAAGTCCTTGACTATGCCTATGTCCTGAAAGGTTTTGCCTGGGTTTTCATCTAGGGTATTTATGGTGTTTGGTCTTATGTTTAAGTCTTTACTCCATCTGGAATTAATTTTAGTGTAAGGTGTCAGGAAGGGATCTAGTTTCTGCTTTCTGCACATGGCTAGCCAGTTTTCCCAACACCATGTATTAAACAGGAAATCCTTTCCCCATTGCCTGTTTTTGTGAGATTTGTCAAAGATCAGATGGTTGTAGATGTGTGGCATTGCCTCCAAGGCCTCTGTTCTGTTCCATTGGTCTATATCTCTGTTTTGGTACCAGTACTATGCTGTTTTGATTGCTGTAGCCTTGTAGCATAGTTTGAAGTCAGGTAGCATGATGCCTCCAGCTTTGTTCTTTTTGCTTAGTATTGTCTTGGCTATGCGGGCTCTCTTTTGGTTGCATATGAAGTTTAAGGTGGTTTTTTCCAGCTCTGTGAAGAAGGTCATTGGTAGCTTGATGGGGATAGCATTGAATCTATAAACACTTGGGGCAGTATGGCCATTTTCATGATATTGATTCTTCCTAATTAGGAGTGTGGAATGTTTCTCCATCTGCTTGTGTCCTCTCTTATTTCCTTGAGCAGTAGTTTGTAGTTCTCCTTGAAGAGGTCCTTTGCATCCTTTATTAGTTGTTTCCTAGGTATTTTATTCTCTTTGCAGCAATTGTGAATGGGAGTTTGCTCTTGATTTGATCTCTGTTAGTCTTTTATTGGTGTATAGGAATGCTTGTGATTTCTGCACATTGATTTTGTATCCTGAGACTTTGCTGAAGTTGCTTATCAGTTTAAGGGATTTTGGGCTAAGATAATGGAGTCTTCTAAATATACAATCATGTCATCTGCAAATAGAGACAATTTGACTTCCTCCTTTCCTAATTGAATACCCTTTATTTCTTATCCTTGCCTGATTGCTCTGGCTAGAACTTCTAATACTATATTGAATAGGAGTGGTGAGAGAGGGCATCCTTGTCAAGTGCCAGATTTCAAAGGGAATGCTTCCAGTTTTTGCCCATTCAGTATGATACTGGCTGTGGGTTTGTCATAAATAGCTTTTATTTTGAGATATGTTCCATTGATACCTAGTTTATTGAGAGTTTTTAGCATAAAGGGCTGTTGAATTTTGTTGAAGGCCTTGTCTGCAACTATTGAGATAATCATGCGGTTTTTGTCTTTGGTTCTGTCTATGTGGTGGATTACATTTGTAGACTGGCTCCTGTATGTTGAACCAGCCTTGCATCCCTGGGATGAAGCCTACTTGATCATGGTGAATAAGCTTTTTGATGTGCTGTCGCAACCGGTTTACCAGTATTTTATTGAAGATTTTTGCATCTATGTTCATCATGGATATTGGCCTGAAGTTTTCCTTTTTTGTTGAGTCTTTGCTGGGTTTTGGTATCAGGATGATGTTGGTCTCATGAAATGATTTGGGAAGGATTCCCTCTTTTTGGATTGTTTGGAATAGTTTCAGAAGGAATGGTACCAGCTCCTCTTTGTATGTCTGGTAGAATTTGTCTTTGAACCTATCTGGACCTGGACATTTTTTGGTTGGTATGCAATTAATTGCTGCTTCAACTTTAGCCCTTGTTATTGGTCTATTCAGGGATTCAACTTCTTCCTGGTTTAGGCTTGGGAGGGTGCAAGTGTCCAGGAATTTATCCATTTCTTCCAGATTTACTGGTTTATGTGCATAGAGTTGTTTGTAGTAATCTCTGATGGTAGGTTGTATTTCTGTGGAATCAGTGATGAAATCCCTTTTATCATGTTTTATTGCATCTATTTGATTCTTCTCTTTTTTCTTTTTTATTAATCTGGCTAGCAGTCTGTATATTTTGTTGATCTTTTCAAAAAACGAGCTCCTGGATTTATTGATTTTTTGGAAGCGTTTTTTTTTTTTAATTTTCATTTTTATTTATTTATTTTTTTTTTTTGAGATGGAGTCTCCCTCTATTGCCCAGGCTGGAGTGCAGTGGCTCAATCTTGGCTCACTGCAACCTCCGCCTCCTCGGTTCAAGCAATTCTCCTGCCTCAGTCTCCCGAGTAACTGGGACTACAGGCACACACCACCATGCCCGGCTATTTGAAGGGTTTTTTATGTCTCTGTCTCCTTCAGTTCTGCTCTGATCTTAGTTATTTCTTGTCTTCTGCTAGCTTTTGAGTTTTTTTGATCTTGCTCCTCTAGCTCTTTCAATTTTGATGATAAGGTGTCGATTTTAGATCTTTTCTCACTTCTCATGTGAGCATTTATTGCTATAAATTTCCCTCTAGACACTGCTTTAAAAATGTCTCAGAGATTCTGGTATGTTGTGTCTTCATTCTTGTTGGTTTCAAAGAACATCTTTATTTCTGCTTTCATTTCATTGTTCATCCAGTCAAAATTCAGGAGCCAGTTGTTCAGTTTCCATGAAGTTGTGTGGTTCTGAGTTAGTTTCTTAATCCTGAGTTCTAATTGGATAGCACTGTGCTCTGAGAGACTGTTTGCTATGATTTCCATTCTTTTGCATTTGCTGAGGAGTGATTTACTCCAATTATGTGGTCAATTTTAGAGTAGGTATGATGTGGTGCTGAGAAGAATGTATATTCTGTGGATTTGGGGTGGAGAGTTCTGTAAATGTCTATTAGGTCCACTTGGTCCAGATATGAGTTCAAGTTCTGGATATCCTTGTTAATTTTCTGTCTCATTGATCTGTCTAATATTGACAGGGGAATGTTAAAGTCTACCACTATTATTGTGTGGGAGTCTAAGTCTCTTTGTAGGTTGTTAAGAACTTGCTTTATGTATCTGGTTATTCCTGTATTGGGTGCATATATATTTAGGGTTGTTAGCTCTTCTTGTTGCATTGATCCTGTTATCATTATGTAATGCCCTTCTTTGTCTCTTTTGATCTTTGTTGGTTTAAGTTCCATTTTTTCAGAGACTAGGATTGCAACTCCTGCTATTTTTTGCTCTCCATTTGTTTGGTAAATCTTCCTCCATCTCTTTATTTTGAGCCTATGTGTGTCCTTGCACATGAGATGGGTTTCCTGAATACAGCAAAGCAATGGAGCTTGACTTTTTGTCCAATTTGCCAGTCTGTGTCTTTTGATTGGGGCATTTGGCCCATTTACATTTAAAGTTAATATTGTTATGTATGAATTTGATCCTGCCATTTTGATGCTAGTTGGTTGTTTTGCCCATTAGTTGATGCAGTTTCTTCATTGTATCAATGGTATTTAGCATTTGGTAGGTTTTTGGAATGGCTGGTACTGGTTGTTCTTTTCCATGTTAAGTGCTTCTTTCAGGAGCTCTTGTAAGGCAGGCCTGGTGGTGACAAAATCTTTCAGCAATTGCTTGTCCATAAAGGATTTTATTTCTCCTTCGCTTATGAAGCTTAATTTGGCTGGATATGAAATTCTAGGTTAAAAGTTCTTTTCTTTAACGATGTTGAATATCAGCCACCACTCTTTTCTGGCTTGTAGGATTTCTGCCGAGAGACCCTCTCTGAGTTTGATGGGCTTCCCTTTGTGGGTAACCCGACCTTTCTCTCTGGCTGCCCTTAGCATTTTTTCCTTCATTTCAACCCTGGTGAATCTGACGATTATGTGCCTTGGGGTTGCTCTTCTTGAGGAATATCTTTGTGGTGTTCTCTATATTTCCTGGACTTGAGTATTGGCCTGCCTTGCTAGGTTGGGGAAGTTTTCCTGGATAATATCCTGAAGAGTGTTTTCCAGCTTGGATTCATTCTCCCTGTCACATTCAGCTACACCTATCAAACGTAGATAAGTCTTTTCACATAATCCCATATTTCTTGGAGGCTTTGTTCATTTCTTTTTACTCTTTTTTCTCTGATCTTGCCTTCTTGTTTTATTTCATTGAGTTAATCTTCAATCTCTGATATCCTTTCTTCCGCTTGGTTGACTTGGCTATTGCGACTTGCATATGCTTCACGAAATTCTTGTGCTATGTTTTTCAGCTCCATCAAGTTGTTTATGTTCTTCTCTAAGCTGGTTATTCTAGTTAGCATTTCATTTATTCTTTTTTCTAGGTTCTTCGTTTCTTTGCATTGGGTTAGAACATGTTCTTTTAGCTCAGAGAAGTTATTACCCACCTTCTGCAGCCTGCTTCTGTCAATTCATCAGACTCATTCTCCATCCAGCTTTGTTCCCTTGTTGGTGAGGAGTTGTGATCCCTTGGAGGAGGAGAGGCATTCTGGTTTTTGGTGTTTTCATCCTTTTTGCACTGGTTTCTTCCCATCTTTGTGTATTTATCTACCTGTGGTCTGTGGTGATTTTCAGATGGGCTCTCTGAGTGGATGTCTTTTTATTGATGTTGAAGCTATTTCTTTCTGTTTTTTAGTTTTCCTTCTAACAGGCCCCTCTGCTACAGGACTGCTGGAAGTCCACTCCAGATCTTGCTTGCCTGGGAATCACCCACGGGGGCTGCAGAACAGTAAGGATTTCGGCCAGTTTCTTCTTCCTTCTGTTATCTTCGTCCCAGAAGGGTACCTGCCACATGTCAGCCTGAGCTGTCCTTTATGAGGTGCCTCTTTGGATATATGGGGGTTGAGGAGTTGCTTAAGGTGACAGTCTGCCCCTTATCAGAACTCAAGTGGTGTACTGGGAGCTCCGTTGTTCCATTCAGAGCTGCTGGATAGGTATATTTAAGTCTGCTGCAGCGGGACTCATAACTGCCTCTTTTCCCAGGTGCTCTGTCCTAGGAAGGTGGGGCTTTATTTATAAATTCCTGATGTGCTGCTGCCTTTTTTCAGAGATGCCTTGCCCAGCAAGGAGGTAGTCTAGTCACAGGCTGCCAGCAGAGGTGTTGCTGAGCTGCCGTGGGCTCTGCCCAGCTGCTGTGTAAACTTCCTTGCAGTTTTGTTTACAGAGCTACAGTTAGAACTGCCTCGGTAATGGCGGACTGCCTCGGTAATGGTGGACTGCCTTGGTAGGGGTGGACTGCTTCAGTAATGGCAGATGCCCTTTCCCCCACAGAGCTGGACCATCCGGGGTCTATCTGCACTTGCTGCAAAACTCTCAATCCAGAGCGTTTTAGATTTCTGGTTTTTGTGGGAGTGGGACCTGCTAAGCCAGATCACCTGGCTCCCTGCTTTCAGCCCCCTCTTTTTCAGTTGAATGGGTGGCTCTGTCTCCCAGGCATTCCAGGCACCAGTTGAAACAGTCACCCAGATTTGTGTGAGTTTTTGTGTGGAAACCCGTGGCACCAGCTGAAACAGCCATGCTGGAAACTCCTGGCACTTTTCAGCTCAGGAATCTCCTGGTCTGTGGGTGGTAAAAACTGCAGGGAAAGCACAGCATCTGAACGGGAGTGCTAGAGTGGATGGAAAAGCCCCCAATGGCCTCTGTTGGGTCAGAGCAGGGTTCCCCCAGGGATTGTACTTCCCAGGTAAGGCAGCACCCTACCTTGCCTCTGCTCACCCTTCCTGGGCTACTCCCACTATGCAACCAGTCCCATTGAGAGGCACCTGGTACCTCTTTTGGAAATGCACTAATCACTCATCCTCTGCGTTGCTTTTGCTGGGAGCTGCACTCCAGAGCTGTTCCTGTTTGGCCATCTTGGATCTCTTTCCAATTAATTATGATTCTTTTTAGGTGAGAGTGAATTTGGGTACAAGTGAACAAACGCTCCTTTCTGAGCAGAGACTTCATATGGATGACTTGGTTTGACATTTGGTGGAACTATGTTAAGGATAATATTTCCTTGGTTATTGACAAACATGAGACGACTGACCAAATGGCAGCTGGTGGGATGCATAATTTGAATTTTCGACATGGAATCTACATAGGAGGCCGCAGGGCACTCAGTGTACCTTACCTGGATGGAAAGCTCCCCAATTTTTGAGGATGTTTGAAGGATGTGGTTTTTAACCAGAAGGAGATCATTACATCCCTTAGATTTTACCCTGTTTTTAAGAAGGTTTATGAGGTGTCACTAGGATGCAATGATGAGTTTTTTGCAGGGGAGGATGAAGCTATCAATTTCTTTAGCACCAGATCCTATGTCACTTTTCCAGAATGGAAAGTGCAACAGCAAGGGCTTTTAGAATTTACTTTGCAAACGAACTCAGCAAGCCTTGCCTTTATTTCAGTTGGGTAAGGAAGGAGATTTTGTTGCTTTGGAAATAGATGAAGGTCTATTGAAGGCTTATGTAGGAAGGCATAAAAGTAAAACTCAGCTTTCTTCTTTTAGTTTTATCAGTGACAACAAGTGGCACATTATTCAATTCAAATTCACAGGGGAGCATCTAGACCTAACTGTAGATGAACAAAGGAAAGAAATCACTGCCTTTGCAAAGCAAACCATTTGTAACTGAAGGGGCCCTTTTAGTGGGAAGTCTTGATAACCAAATGTGGAAAGAAGTGAAGAGGTTAGAACTTGCCTCTGTGCCTGGGAAATTTGCTCAAGGGACCTCTTTCAAAGGGTACTTAAGGAGCTTGGAAGCCAACTCAGAAAAGAGAGCATTAAGGGATGCCCTTGTTTCCAAAGATATTTCTGCTGGGTGTAAAACTGAGAGTGTTGATAACACAAATCCTTCCATAACATTGATAGAAAACCTACCTACATCAGTCAGAAATTTTCCTTTCCACTGTTGTCTCTGAGGTCATCAAGTTTTTTTTTCAAGATGAGAGTAACTATTTCTTGGTTTTGAATAACTTGGAAGTCTGAGAAGGTGGACAAGCCTTACTGGAAAAAAGGCACATGAAGCTGGATGTGAAATTTAAGAATTTGGGTATCCATCATTCTCAAATACTATTTAAAACAGAGGAAATGCCTATTCATGGGTTCCTTCAATTAGACATGTCACCTGAGCAAGAAATGGAGATGACTTTTACCATGTTAGACTTATGGCAAGGATAAGTTTGGTATGTCCATGATGGTTCAGAAGAACCTATGGATTATTTTACATCTATGGTTTATTCCAATAGCAAGAAAGAAATGCCATTATATCTGCAAGAACATGTTCCACATGTGTTTAACATTATTGTCATTCCAGTCCATGATCCCCTGTACCTTAAGTTTTCAGAAGGAAACTTGCTTCTTCTATTTGAGAACTCTAAGAAACAACTGACCCCAAATATGATACACATGTCAGACCCTCACACAGATTTTTTGAGTCTTAGTATTTCAATTCTTGGCAACTTCAATACAGATGCTGGGTTTTTAGAAAATGTAAGTGATCCCAGGAGAGCCATTAAGCATTTTACACATGAAGATTTAAGAGATGGCAATATTTTCTATGTGTACATGGGTCATTGAAACTCTCAGATTGTTCAGAGAGAAAGTGATGGGGAGTTGGTTAGTAATACGGCAGTGTTGCAGATCATGACTGTTCCTTGGGACTCTGCAGTGGTCAGTAGAACTGGTGTGGTCATGGAACAGGGTGGCATTCCTCTGATTACATGGAGTAACTTGTCAGTGGAGGTTAATGTTTAATGACGTGAGATGGAGACCCGCTATGACATCACTCATCCACTTCAATATGGCCATATTCAACAGTAAGGGTCAAGTGGGAAATGGAAATAGGTCGGTACCTTTTCTCAGCGTTCTATTGATTAGAGTCGGGTCTGGTACTGTAGTACGTTCAAAGAATTGTAGCTAGAAAATGTTACAGATCACTTTAAATTTAAAGTTAACATAGAAGGAAAAGTCAGTAAAGAGCTGATATTTCCAGTTACAATACAATGGCCGAAGTTTATCCTTCTGAAAAATGTTCCTCGAGAGATCTGTCAAATAAAGAAGCACATATTGAATTCTGATCATTTGCAGACTGTAACAGAGGGTGTGAAGCAGCTGAGAGGGAACTGGATTTTAAGTTACTGATCCCACCTAAGAAAGGAAAAGTGCTACTTGGCAACAAAGTTCTAAAAACAAACTCGATCTTCAGCAAAATATTTTACAGACTCTAAGATAAGGAGAGGCCAAAGGAAAACTCACATGATACTTTTAGGTTTTTGATTGTTGCAAAATACATAGAATCAAATATTATACTTTCAGAATCAACTTTAAAGCAGATAAGACATGCATAATTTTAACTAACAGGATTATTTGTAAAAGAAGGAGAAGGGAAATTAATTACAAAATTAGAATTATCTGTTCAAATCTTGGACAATCAGATCTTCCAACAAAATCACCAAGGGCCCTCAACATGGGAAGCTGAAATTGCTTACCTTCTCTGTTTATCTGGAAAATAATGACAATATCACTATGTTCTCAAATCAAGACATAGTGAGTGAATAGCTGATATATGTTTATGCTGACTCTGAGATCTAGAGTGATGAGTTCTTTGTTGTGGCCACCACCACAGGACAGAGGGAACAGTCAGGGATCTTGACTCAGAGCATTCATCTACAGAAATCAAAGCCACCATTTCTGTTGGGTTAAAGAATGATGAGAAACCAGGACACATGGTAGATAAGACCTTTCATATTGTGTGGAATGGCCAGCGCTTATTGACCCTGGCAGATCTGTTACCATGACCCTGACTTAGATTTTGATGATGGACAGTTGTTCTACACCTGGCGGGGCATCCCAAATGGGGATTTGGTGCAAGCCAGCAACCCCACTCAGAAACTCTAGCAGTTCAGACAAGAGGACCTGCAGGAAGGTCATGTGCTTTTCAGACATCGGGGTGCAGACTCAGCCCACTTTGTGCTGTTTATGACAGATGGTGTCCACTACACATTGTTTCTTCTTAAGGTCAGTGTTTCAGACCCTTATGTCCAGATAGCCAACAACATGGGGCTGCTCATACAGAGAGGAAAAGATGACAGCCTCACGGCAGCCAACCTGAGTGTCACCACAAACCGAGATGTCAGAACAGACCACGAGATTGAATTCCACCTTGTGCAGCCCCCAAAGCATGGCAGGATCCTGGTCAACCATTCTGTCTCTCACTCATTTTCCCAGGATGACTTGAAGCAAGGATGTGTGATTTATAGGCACAATGGCAGTGGCCACTTTGATGTATTCAACCTGACGATGAAAGTTAAAGCCACATATTTAGAAGTGAGAGTCTATGTTCAAGTATGTTTGGAAGGTCACCCACATTACATGCAGGTTCTGCACATCAAGACTCTTGTAGTTGAAGAAAGAAAACCAGTAAAACTGCATAGAGGAAGGCTCCAGATAAGTAATTATCCTATCCATAGAATCAAGAATTCTCACTCGCCCAGAACCACAGGGGCTAAAAATCTGTTTGCTTCTGAAAGCTACTTTTGTGTTGATTTCTCTCCTGGTATTAGGAGTGATGTTTTAAAAATATAGATGCCATTGAGAAGAAAAGTTGGAAGGTTTTATGATTTTGATGCTACCAATTTTCCTACACTTTAAATGGAATGTAAGCAAAGCTCAGCCTTATTTTAAAGCTGTGTTCATGCATGTGCATGTATGTTCAGTATAGTATAAGCTTGGAATAAGGAAGAGAGGTATATATTATGATAAATTAAGGGATCTTTGCTTTTATTCATTATTCATAGCAACACTGCCAATATTTCATTGGATCTGAGTTATATTTATGATGTGCTGAAGCACAGTATAAAAACTTGGAGTAATTTAACAAATGTAAAAAGCACTCCTGAGATAGCAGCAAATACTATATTATATAGTTTCTTTAGTTCTGAATGTGACCTTGTTTCGTATCCTGAAAGTGATGGTTAAAACTAGGCTAGACCAGCGGAATATCAGAGGTGAGATTAGAAACCACCTGGTTTCCTGGGGCTCCTACTGGAAACTTCCAGCAGGCACAGCCATGCTGATCAAAGTTAGGAAAGGGTGTTGTTTGTTAGGGTAATGCTGTATAGAGCATGGAATGTGTAAGCTGTGATTTATAACAACTGACCACGAATGCAGGCTATTCTGAATCTACCCTCAGGACTGCAAACAAGTTTACTTTTTTGCTAGATGCAGCCAATAAAATTAAGTAAAAATGGATTCAAATCAGAATGGCTTAAATAGTGAATTTTGAATAAGAGTTTGAACAGTGAGTTTTGAATAAGAACCAGCTTTTTTTTCTTCCTTTTTTTTTTGTTTAAATCTTTGTAAAGCTTTAATGTAAGAATATCAGTACACTTTATTTACATAAACCTTACATGATCAATACCAAAATTTTAAATTTCCAGCTTTCAAGTACTTGAAAAGGAGTTGCAACAAAGTGTCTCTTCCCAAAAAAGCAAGAAGAATGGTCATGCAGGTGTCAATCCGCAGCCATCTGAGGACACTAATGTCTGTGTTGGGCTGTCATCTCTGACTCCACTGGCAGCAAGTGTAGGCAAGGCGTTACTTTGAAATGCAGATGTAGGACAAGGAGTCATGCCAACATTTTCCTCTTCATCAACATCTGAATCTGGTGTTGTAACTTCACTGTCTTGAAGCCCAAGGATCTCACAGACTGCTTGTGGCAATTCCTTGCATTTTACCATCTACAGAGAAATTGCTTCTGCCTTGCATAGTATATCTTCCACATCAATTTTCATGGACAATTCATTGATATGCTTAAGTATTTCATTGAAGCCATATGCTATTCCATTATTTGCTGCTTTTCGGATTCCAGAATAGCACAACAGAGAAGAAGATGGAAATTTTTACATGGCAGTTTGGTCCACATTACCTCCCATAATTGAAGAATATCTAGAAAACTAAATTCCCTTTTGAGTATGATTAAAAGCCATCTGAAGCAAAAGTAAAGGTATCCTGAGTCCTGAGATTCTAAGTAACTGCAAAATCCACTGTCCAACAATCGAAGTAAGGTACTCAGCTGAATTAGTTGGGTCTTCATGCCTTGCATTTGCTCTTCAAAATTCTGATGCATCTGGTCCCTGTAAGAGGCAAAGCACCAAAAGGCATCCACTTCATTTTCCATCACATATAAAAGAGGGGAAAGTAAGTCACTCATTCCCTGCACATATCCCAAATCAAAATCATACATACAGGAGGTCATCAAAATGTCATGAAGCAAAATCAATCCTGGATTATCTTGGCCTTCATAAAACTTGCTTGTTCTATTGGTTCTGTTAACATCTTTTACGATAAGACTTCTATAATCTCTTAAACTTGAATTTCTTTTCTCTTGTTCCTGGCTGACAGAGTTCCACCGCAGTTTCATTCTGAAGTATTCATCAGTTTTTTTGTTTTTGTAACTGGGTTCTTTCCTCCTTGGTACTGTCCCAGGGAAAATAACCCAGAAGAAATTTCCATGCTTGCTTTCTCAATGCATGACTAAGTCCCCCTCTAAATATCATCTGCTTCATATGATCTACATTTAAAAATCTTCCTTAGAATCAATGTTCTTAGTCCATTCTTCCAATGATACTAGCTCTCTCCTTTGAACAACAGGTCCTTCCCCCAAATCAGTTCTCGTGATGACTTCAAATCCTAGTTCTTCTTGTTGACTTATCTTCAGACCTGGAATAGCATCACTAAGAAAATCTGCCATTTCTGAAGGTGGTTGATAATGTGTAGAGGGATCGCTGCCTCTCAAACTATCAAAAATGTCATTTGTGACTTTGGAAAATCCTATCATAGTTGCTGTATAAGGGTCCTTTTTAATTTTTTGTATTAAACCATATGCTGGCTCATCAAGAAGATTTTCAAAAGACTGTGAAAGACTCTTATTCTGACAATTCACAAGAAGTGTTCTCTTATCCTGTGGAAATTCACACAATACCACATATTTTTCAAGAGATTCAATCAGTAGTTTGCTATCTCCTTGATGAAAGTGTAGAGCAGGGAGAACAACGTCATCCTTTAGACAGAATACCAAATACGACCAGCCCATATCCTCCTTGTTTTGTTTGATTGATTTCAGGTCTGTCAAACTGAACAGGAATGACCATTTGCTTTTCTCATTTCTATGACTTGGAGCATCTCCATTGGTTTGTGGTTTCCTTTTAAATGAAACTGTGTTAACCATGTCCCATTCTGCTTCTTAACTGTTCAGATGTTCTGATCCTCAATGACCTCTTTCTTTTGGGGCCTGACCTGGAGTCCTTTCTAGCATAGAGAATACTAGAAAAATCTAATGCATCATCCAATGGTATCCAGTCCACTATTACTTCAGGATCCTTTTCTAAAACACGTAATATTCCTGAAATCAAGCTGTCTTGGTCATTGGTCTTTCCACAAGATGAGTGAATATATACTCCTTCCTGTTCATATATAATCTGGCAGTATCATGTAAACCAGTAAATCAATGTTTATAGTAGAGTGTGATCGAGGAATACAGAGAATCCTGAATGAGATACCCTTTCAGTTACTTCTTCAATAAATATACAGTAAACGCCTATGATGTGGCAGGTACAGAGCAAGCTACTCCTTTTCTAAGCCAGTAAGGTGGCTCCAGGGCCAAGAACAAGCAGCTGCAGTAATCCAGGGAGGGAGAGACTCATGGTTGTTTGAACTAAGGCAATGGTAGTGGGATGAGGAAAGGCAGATGGCTTAGAAAGATATTTACAAGATCAAAATGACAAGACTTCATGACTGATTAGACGTGAAAGGTGAAGGGGAGAACAGTCCAGAACCAGTTTTTTTTTTCTATTTTTTTTCAAGAGCTTGTAGTTACGTTTCACCACAAGGGGGCATGTGCAGTTCAATGACTTTAAATCGGTTATAATCACAGATTTGAGATGGAGTTTGCTGAATAAAAAAATTAAATATGTATTGAAAATGCTGAGCCATTTAAAATGGGGGATTAAAACTTTCCTCTCAAGGTCTTACAATTTTACTGACTCAACTGCTGCTTCCCCTACCATCTTGTATTCCTTCTCCTTATACTATCATTTCATTTTTTTCACCTTAACCTTGGGGTCCTGGGGTTTTTTTGCTGCTGTGAATGACACTTGGTTAATACATTAGTAGCAACTCAAGTGTTGCTGACTGGGGCTGATATTAAACATTTTGGCATGGGTTCTAAAACAGACTCAGGCTTAAACTGTGTACCAACCCTAAATATAACTTAAGCCAATTGTGGAAGTCAATATAAAACAATGTGGTTATCAACAGTCCTGACTTTTACATTTATTAATACATTTTTCTTTTTGTGCCTATGTATTGTGTATGTGAGCTCAAGGCTGGGCATGAAGATACTATTCCTTCAAAGGCAGTGTTCATAGTCAGAACTGTATCCATGCATGGATACCTCCAAAAATGTATACCAGAAGGCAGCTTGGGTGCAGATGAAAGGTCCCCTTTGACTTTTACACAACAGGATGTGGAGGATGGCAATATTCTTTATGTGCAGACAGCCCCTGCACAAGAACAGGACTGTTTTTCCCCGGATGAGATGAATGGTTTCCAAGTTGTAAGCAGAGCTGAATTCTTAGTGGATATTGTTCCTATGTGGATTCCTCTGGAGGCACAGAATTTCACAGTTTAAGAAGGTGGCATCAGAGCACTTCTAGAAGAATACCTCAAAATTCCAAGCAAACAGTTTAAGGGAGCTTACTGTGGATTTGTTCTACTTGAACCACCAAAACATGGTTATGTCAGTTCTAAAATTCCAAGAGGAAAGCTAATGAAATTTACCAGGAAACAGGTAATAATGCTCAGTTTATGTGATTGGGAATGTTGGACAGGAGAAAAAAATGACTGTATTATTTAGATTAATGGGAATGATGGGAGCTTGGAGGGTATCTAGTTGACCTCCCAACAGATGCTAGAAGCCCTTCCACAGTATTCCTATAGAGAGGTCATCTAGCCAGTGCTTAAACATCTTCAGTGATGGGGAACTTACTACTTGCTGAGATGAGCCCTTCCAATGTAAACACACTCCAGTTATTAGAAAGTTATTTAGGCTGAGCTGAAATCTGTCATTTAAAAACTTTTTCTCTGAGGTCCTGGCTCTGGTACTCCAAAGCCTTCTTTTATGAAAGCTCTTTAAGTATTTAAAAGAAAAGATTATCAAATTTCCTTGAATTTTATCTTTTTTAGGTTAAACATACCTGGCTTTCCAGCTTTTGCTTCTATGACATGGGTTTCCTGCACCATCCTAATTACCCAGTTCTAGATGAGTGCCACGTTGTCACTGTCCCTCTCAGCAATATTGGGATAATGCCCAGGTATTTAACACAAGTATGCTTTAATCATTGGTGGATTTTTTCATATTTCCTCATTCAACCAATAGATGCTTACAGGATACATTCTCCATATCACACCCTATGATGAACATAAGCTCTCGATGATTAAAGTGGTCCAGTTCCTGCAATCAGGGAGCTGGGCACCATTGCCAGTTTGGTGTCCAGTCAGCATAAGATAACCAAGGACAACTCTGGACTGCTGTCATGTTTCTTTGCTTTGGGTTAGAATGGTCTTATTGTCAGACTTCACTTTCTTGTCGTGAATAAAAGAATGTTTTCCATTACTTTCTTTTTAAATCTTGAAAAGTAACTTGCAGGTCCCCATTATTTCCTTATAAGCCCCTAGGAACATACACCCTCCAGATTTGAAACCATTAACAACCACCTACCATTTTAGAGTGTCTTTGTCTAGTCAGCTAGGAACGCTTGTTTGATGCTTCATTTTGCTTCTAAGAATTTCAACTCATCCATGGATTTGAATCAATTTACTAAGCATCCTGTTTGAGTTAGTGTGGAGCTACCATGGTCACTAAAACATATTCCTCGCCCTCAAGAAATACTGTTGAGCAATCAGGGGCACCAGGTTTAATATAAGGTGCACTCTTCTTGCTTCTCACATTGCATTTTCACAGTGGTTCTGTGGAAATAAAGAATTGGCACATGTGATTCTAACTGAAGAGCACAGAGAAGCTTTCACAGAGGAAATAATGTTTAAGCTAGACTGTGAGCAGAGAGTGAAAGAGCAGGAAGATAACAGAGGAGGAAACAGAGAAAAACAGGGCAAACAAAGGGAACAGCATGGCCAAGGGCATTCTAGCAGGGCAGGGAGTCGTCCAGGAGGTGGAGGAGTGGTGGAAAGGACTTGGAGCTAGCCTGCGGAGGAGTCCTCCCCTTTGACCGCAGAAGATGTAACCTGAATTACACATCAAGGGGGCTAGAGTTAACCAGGTGACTTGGGTAGCCCAGGGGAGAAGCAGAGAATGCTGAAGGTTGGAAAAGACCTTAGACTTCAGTGCTTCTCCACAGGGGTCCCAGAGAAGGTGATGCTTTAGTGACCTCATGCAGGTGGGTGTCTAAATGCTGGACAAACCATCCAAGACAATTTCAAACCTGCTCTGCTGTGAATTGAGTTGAATACTTCTGTAAAATTAGTTTCTAAACTGTAGTCCTATCTTCTAAGCACTAAATTTTGGTCCTATCTTGGTCAATTGAGTGATAAATTGTGCTTCCTAAGAGGCATGTATTTAGGAATGGCTGGTTGAAATGTGTCAAGATGCAGGTGTTCCTTGTGCATCTGCTGGACAAAGTGATTTCTATGTTGTCATGTAGCCTTGTTCACAGAGAAGAGTCAAAGTCACGGGCCCCTGCTTTCCAGGGGACCCCTTCACATTGTCTTTCCCTACATGATTCCTGGGGTCACCAAGTTTTGAGACATGGTCATTTTCACTTACAGTGACTCTAATCTCTAAAAACTAGTGGCCGCAGCCTTTAGTAACTTGGAGAGGGAGATTCCTGGCCATTCTTGCCTTCATTCATTCAGCAAATAGTTTTGAATATCTGTTTTGTGTCAGGGATGTCAGTTCTAAGTACTGGGGATAAATTGGTGAACTAACTAGGTAATAATCCCAGCCCATAGAGAGCGTTTTTCCTGATGAGGGAAAGAGAGAAGCAGGGGGAAACAATAAAGAAAATAAATACATGAAATAAATAGCATGTTGAATGATTTGTGCTATGGAGAAAAATAAAGCAGGAAAGGGAGCTAGGAAATGCTGGGACCTTTAGTGGAGTGTGTGTGTGTATTGACATTCCATTTTTAATAGAGTGGAGAAGGCAGCATTTGAGCAGACCCCGGAGGAGGTGATGGATGCGTGAGCTAAGCATATATGGGAAAAACATTCAGGCAGAAGGAAGAGCGAGAGGAGCATGCCTGGCCTTTGCGTGGGGAGCATGCCTGGCCTGTCCAAGTAGCAGCAAGTCATCCAGTGTGGCTGGCGCTGCAGGCATGGTGGAGAGTGCAGCAGATGAGCCAGTGGGTGAGATGGGGGGAGGCCCAAGGCTTCACCTTTGACCCAGAGTGAGGAGTGAGAGGGGAGCACTGGGGGATGAGAAGGTGTGAGCAGAGGAATGCCAAATACACCCCTGAACAGAGTTGGTTACAGGGGAACAAATACTTTTGAATCTGTCAACATTTTTCATTAGTTTATTGGATTCTTTAATTTCAGGCCAGTGGATATTGTTCTGGTTTTAGAAGTTTAGGGATAGACAAATCCCCAACATACCATCTCTTTGCCTTCAAATTAATATTAAATGGCATGTCATTTTGGGAAGTGTCACTCCATTAAGGAAATGATGTATTTTTCCAGGAGAAATACTCTGGACATGACTGCTATTGAAAGGCTACGTTCCTAAAGTGCATTAAAATGCTCCCACCTTCTGCTGAGAGCCATCTGCCATGTTTGTTTTCAAATAGCTTAAGACAGCATGTTCCAGGAGCACATGACAGGCCATGATCTGGAATTCCTCTGCCCACAGAACTCCAAAGAAAGTCTCATCGCACCTGTGTACGAGTGGACACACGGCATTTCCCTTGAGGCCTTTCATGAACTTTTCAACTCTAATCAGAAACACTTCTGGAAAATCAAAAGACTTTGCTCAAAGGAAGTACACCACAGGAATGGGCAAAGTTGAACTGCTAAAAATTTTGGCTCTATCTTATCAAAATAAACACAATCCCAGAGACTTTTTCAGAAGTTCAGCTATTCTTTTTGGGGTTTGGAAGTTCTCTGCAGTATGTTTGGGTCACAGACCCACTGCAGCTAAGTTCCCTTTTAGTTTTATAATCCCCTTGGTCTCTGATTTTGATCCTGTGTTCTTCAATATTTCAATCAGAGTTTTAAAGACATGAAAGGCATTTTGAGCAAAGTTGTGGCTATGACAAATCCAAGAGGAATAACTAATCCTCTGGAGGACCATTTCAGCGCTAACATTAAAAAGATGAAATTTGACCAGCCTGGGCAATGTGATGAAACCTCATCTCTACCAAAAATACAAAAAATTCGCCAGGCATGGTGGCACTTGCTTGTCTTCCCAGCTACTTGGGAGGCTGAGGTGGGAGGATTGCTTTAGCTTGGGAGGTGAAGGTTGAAGTGAGCTGAGGTTATGCCACTGCACTCTAGCCTGGGTGACAGAGAAAGACCCCATCTCAAAAGAAAAAAAAAAAAAAAAGGATAAACTATAGCAGAAGTAAAAGTAAATGTTTGCATTTCAATTACTATAGAGAAGGAGATCTGTGTTGTTAGAGTAATTTGATTCCAATGTAATTCATGACAGTTTGCTCACAGGAGATGTAAGTTAGCTGGTTATGGGTAGCCCCCATTTTAAGGGGTAGCCCCTTTATTAGTTGCCCCAAAACCTACTGTATTCTGAAGGAGGAGGAGCAGGATTATAGGAGTATAACCTCAGTAGGAAGTATAACTTCACATACAAAGAACAATTAAAGGACCAATGCATACTTAGTTTAGAAAGAGAAATTTGGGCAAACTTAAATGATTGCTCTGCTCCATATGCCTCTAAAGGAGAAATCCAAGCAATGGATGAGTAGAAGTTTCAGAGCTGAAATCTAACAGTTTGAATTGTCAAACAAAGCAATTTGCAACCTCAAAAATTAGTTACTCACAATACACTTTAATGTTAGAAGTAGCACTTGACCTCAGATCTTCTGATGATCAGTCTAGCGTCTTCTCTGCTACACCACGTTGCTCAATTGCTTTGTTCCTCCTTAATCTTATTTCTAGGATGTAGTATCATTTCAGAAAAACTATGCTATCCATCATAGTTTGCACTCTGATTGTTAGACTGAAACTTCACGGGATGAGGACATGCTTTTTTGTTTTAGAGAGATTTTAAAAATTAAGATTTTTTTTTGCATTTTTCTTTTTTCTTTTTTTTATTATACTTTAAATTCTGGGGTACATGTGCAGATCGTGCAGGATTGTTACATAGGTATACACATATACCTGTGGTGTATACCCATGGTGGTTTGCTGCATCCATCCCCCCATCAACTACATTTGGTATTTCTCCTAATGTTATCCCTCCCCAATACCCCCACCCCCTGCTATCCCTCCCCTAGCTTTCCCACCCCGCAACAGGCCCCTGTGTGTGATGTTCCCCTCTCTGTGTCCATGTGTTCTCCTTGTTCAACAAAAATTAAGATTTTTTAAAATTGCCATTTGTTCATATTTTTAAGTCACATTTCAGCAACCTGGTGATTTTGTGGTTTGTTATATGTGGAAAATGAATTGACTTACTATGTTCAAGATGACAGCAAGGAGCTTCATGGCAATTTCACCATTTTTGTAAATAGCTCAGAGCTTGGAAAACTGAGTCTGCCCCAGACTTTTTGTGACAGTTGAATCTGTGAATGATGAAGCTCCAGTGGTAACAGCCAATAACATCCTTCAGGTAAGTGCTACCTGCTTTAGACTTATCATAAGAATCTACCAAATTTATATTATTTCTAGTGACTAGTAGTAAGACCTATGACTCTGTGTATATAGTTGACAAGTTCCCACTGGTTTTAAATAAATATTATTTATTACTTGGGCATTCTTCTGGGTATGCCCAGCTAATTTTTGTATTTTTAGTAGAGACAGGGTTTCACCATGTTGGTCATGCTGGTCTCAAACTCCTGATATCGTGATCCATCCACCTCTGCCTCCCAAAGTGCTGGAATTACAGGAATGAGCCACTGCTCCCTGCCGATAGTTCTTATTACTAAAAAAAAATGCTCCAAGGCCATACCAGCTTTTGGGTAAAATAAGGCCACAATTGATTCATGGGACAGTATTTCTCCGGTTCTGGAAGCCTTGGTCCCACTCTGCTCTCAGAGGCTCCCCCAGGGCTAGTTCCCAAGTGCTAACAGTAAATACCTCTTAGCTTGTCAGGGTGTCTGCCATTTTACACCTCTCCTGCCCAGGAACCCTGAGGTAATATCTGTTACTGTGGCTTCTGTTCCTCACACAGAGAGGGTGATGTGCTGGAAGGCTCCTGACACCAATGGCACCATTTCCTGCTACACCGGTACAACCAGCATTTGGAAAACCCTTCAATGCCAATTTACACCCAACTATCCAAAAACTTCCATTTAATAGATTTTCGTGGCTTTCACATAACCCTTTCTTGCTGTCTCTTCTTCTAAGAACCTGGGCATGAATCCATAAGACTGGCTTGAAGGAAAATTGTAACTAATATAGTAAGTGTGCAAAAAATAAGTATTAGCTGTAATTATGTGCCAGGTACTTCTCTAAGGGCTTTAGCCAGCTGAGATATGAGCTACTATTTGTCTCATTGGGCAGATGAGGGAACTGCATGACTGCTGAGTGACAGGCTGAGGATGGAAGGACAGCATGGAAGCCTGACGGCTCGTACATGCCTCTGTCCATGGTCTCCAGCAGTGCCTGACACAGAGTAAACAGGAAATTTTGTTGAAGGAATGAATGAATGGAAATATAAATCGTTAATTCCCCCAGCATTGACCTATGTTTTTTAGACCAGGTTTCTGCCTTGGCTCCCTTCCTTTAGTGTGGCTGTGTTTCTACGAGAAGCCTTAGCCTCTCACACAAATGAGGTCCTAGTGGGCTCATTCATCAGGTGTGTCAAGACATGGTAATCTGAATGTATTCAACTTGAAATTTGGTTACGATGAATGTTCCCACATACATATTTGGCAATTTCAGCCTCATTTATACCGCTCATGGGGGTCAATAGTTAATAGATTATTTAGAAGGTCAGAGGAAGTTGTATGGTTAGAGGTGCAGAAAAGGTGGACATGAGTAAACATTCCATGGTTCCGTCTGGCGATGGTGCCTCTCCTTGGGTAGTGGAGGGCTTGAATATGTGGTGGGGCATTTTTGTTATCACATTGACTGGAAGATACTACTGTATTTAATGCTTGAGGGTCAAGGATGTGTAATATTTTCTATGTGTGGGCTAATCCTACAAAATGAAGAAATGACCCACCCAGAGCTTTGACGGTGTCCTGTTGAGAAACACTCTGGGCCGGGAACTTGCGAATTACAGTACACAGGCCTCATCAGTCTTGCTGCCTGCTTGTGTGCATGGTCCACAAGCTGAGAATAGTTTTTATAGATGAACATTTGCAATTGATTTAATTATAGAATTATAGGAAACATTAACTTGGAAGCCCATGTAAGCAAATTGTTTTCCCTCAAAAAAGAATTTCATTCTTCTCAGTAGTAGGCTTGTATTACAAAATAATTACATTCAATTATTATTATTATTATAATTTTGAGGTGGGATCTTACTCTGTCAGCCAGGCCAGAGTAGAGTGGCAGGATCTCAGCTAACTGTAACCTCCGCATTTCACTCTCAAGTTATTCTCCCACTTCAGACTCCTGAGTAGCTGGGACCATAGGCACCTGCTACCATGCTGAGCTAATTGTTTTTTATTATTTTTTATAGAAATGGGATCTCCCTACATTGCCCAGGCTGTTCTTGACTCCTGAGCTCAAGTGATCCTCTTACCCCAGCCTCCCAAAGTGCTGAGATTACAGGCATGAGCCACCATCCCCAGCCCAATTATTATTATTTGAATTTTATCAGTAAAAGATTTGTGGAAAAACTTTTTTCTTCTTATGTAAGTACCCATAAAATAGTCCCTGTTTTGTCTCATGGCCCCAAAAACCTAAACTTACTTTCTGGGTTTTCACAGAAAATATCTGCCAACCCACATATATACCATGGAATACTATGCAGTCATAAAAAAGAATGAACTTATGTCCTTTGTAGGGACATGGATGAAGCTAGAAGCCATAATTCTCAGAAAACTAACTAACATGCATGTTCTCACTCATAAGTGGGAGTTGAACAATGAGAACACATGGACACAGGGAGGGGAACATCACACACAGAGGCCTGTTGGCGGGTAGAGGCAAGGGGAGGGAGAGCATTAGGACAAATAACTAATGCACACAGGGCTTAAAACCTAGATGATGGGTTGATAGATGCAGCAAACCACCATGGCACATGTATAACAAACCTGCATATTCTGCACAGAACTTAAAGTTAAAAAAAAAATGAAAAAAGAAAATGTTTACCAACCCTTGCTATAGTCCAACATTATCCAGTAGAACTTTGTGTGATGATAAAATACGGTATCTGTGCTGTCCAGTACAGTAGCTACTAGTCACATGCAGCTAGAAAGTATTTTAAATAAGACTAGTATGATTAAGGAAAGGAATTTTAAATTTTATATAATTTAAAGTAGTTTACATTAAATTTAAATAGTCCCATCTACCTAGAGGCTACAGTATTGGGACAGTTCAGGTAGGCAGAGGCAAGAATGCGTGCAAAACTACATTTACAGGGCAGGGAGAAAACCAGCCCGCTAGAGCTGAAGATCCAAGTTTCACAGCGTAGGCTGGAAATGAGGGCCTTGGATTCTAGGAAATAATTTGGATGATTTTGTAGCTATGGGAGAACATGCAGCTGTATTCCATCTGTGTGCAGTGGCTGGGGGAACACAGAGCTTCCAGAGCTACTTTACCCTCATAATGTTTAAAAAAAAGAAAAGCATAATATTGTTTTCATCGTTTGGGCAACTTTCCTCCTTCCTTCAGAGAGCCTTTCATTCTTTTCAGTGTGACCCCAGATTGACTTTTTAAGTACATCTGTATTTATCCTTCCTCCCTCTGTTTCTGAAGCTCATTACCATCATGGCTAAAGAATAAGAAATCGATGTAAGTCTCTGACTGGCCATGTGGCTGGATTTAGTTTTGGCAGTGTTGCCTAATTGCCATTCATGTGTTAGGTTGGTGTAAAAGCAATTGCAGTTTTTGTCATTGAAAATAATGGCAAAAACCACAATCACTTTGGCACCAACATAATAGATCATGGTCTATAATAAGCACATCTATGTATTGTGTATTATATAGTATATATACTATTTTCATATGTATTTATAAATGTATAATGCATATACATATATAATATAATATTTTTAACGTATATTCTCCCAGTTAGAAGATCAAATGTTATTCCTGACCTTGTTTTACAGGTGAGGAAACTAGAACCCAGGGAATAGTGTGCGGCCTAAGGTACGATGGTTGGTCGGTTGTTGGGTCTCTTCACTTTTATTCTGAGAATTCTTTGACCCTGCTTTCTTTACTGTGCTTTTTTGGGGGGCTGTTGTGGAGGATTTTAAAAATGTACCATTTTAACTAACAAAACAATGGTTAGAGCTAGTATTATTCTAACCCAATAGATCTTAAAGGTTATTTTCTAAGTGGCAAGAATGATCTAGACCACCAACCTACAGCTTGGCATAGCAGATACACCATCTTTGGGTGGTGGTGGTGATGCAAACAGGAAAAGGGTCTTTGGTGAGAATTGGTGGCCAAGCAGGTGACAGAGAGAGACGGGATGACAGTAAGGAGAATAGCAAAGAAATACAAAGCAGTAAAACTTTGACCTTATTTTATAAAGCTCTCTGGGGCCAGTGAAATGATTGTGCAGGCATAGCCAGAAGCCCATCAGAGCCTACTGTAACTACTGCACTTTACAGGGTTAAAAATTGTAAGAGTTTTTATTTGCTCAAAACAATTAGATCCAGGAATAGGCTTTTTAGTGCTTTTAATTATCTTAGAGCTGATTCATTATTCAGTCTCTATATTTTAAGTGAAAAATTAATAGTGTTCATATCTTAAAAACCTGTCACATTATCGTTTGACTCCACAGTTACTGCTCAGGTAACCTGGGATGTCTGTCCCAGTTGGTGACAATTTAGGCTGCCCCACTGTTTTCAGCCACTTCCTCCCAGCCCACAGATTCGTGTTGTAGTAATGCCTCCGGAACTCTCTTTGCAAGGTGATCTGGGAAATAGGTTGGTGGCTACAACGAGGAATTTTAGGTGTCAATTATTATTAAATACAGTTATAAAAAGTTTACATTTATTGTGTGCTTACCAAGTACCAGGCCTCTTCTGTAACTGGTGTCATTTTCACAGCCTTCCCAGGGAACTTCTATGATTCATAACCTTACTTAAACTACAGGAACACTGAGGCACAGAGAGGTAACAAAGGAGGCGTGGACTTGATGCCAAGTCTGTCTGAGCCTGATCTCTTGCCCCCACACTCTGCCACAGTTCCCTGCTCCTCCGACTGACTCAAGCTCTTTCAATGCACCCAGGTTGTCAGGGGGTTCTTTACTAGCAAGAAAAAGAAAAGTACCAAAGCTGCTGTGCCTCTTGCTTCTACCAAAGTGGCTTTTATGGGAATAATGCTGTAGCAGCTGTATCAGCATATATGGGTTTACCCAGGAAACTCAGTAGAGGGTTTGGGCATTTGGCTACATGGTACAGAATTGCAGGATGGGAGAGATGCATGAGAGGGATTAGGGAGGTCGAGACATAGAAAGACGCTGGAAAAGGGCTGGAGCTGGCAAACAAAAGGGAAAACCAATGGATAGGTAGTAAACTCTTAGGCCTCTTTAGGAATTGAAGCTTCGTTTTGGGTTTGGCTTTCAGTTCCAAAGTATCAATTATAAGATGCACCATCAACTGAATGTCATCTTTGCAATATTAAATATACCTATCAAATTAGAATGTTCAGTAATGTTAAAATGTGAGAGGGAAAACATGTACCCTAGACTTTGTCCTTCCTTAAAATTAGGGAAATACAGTTTCCATCAGGAACTGCGGGGCTGCTTCGGTGGTCTGCACAGACCGCCTCTCTCTCACCTTGATACAAGGGTGTTTTCTCTCAAGGAAAAAGGAAGACTAATTGTGGCCGAGGACTGTTTCCTTTATTCTTACCTTGTTCCCTGGACAGTCTGGATCCAGTTCAGGAAGGGCACAACTTCCCAATTTTAAAGGCAGTGTCATTCAACACTGGCTCTTTCTGAGTTTATTCATTTATTTATCAGATAAGAAACTTGTTCCTTGCCTTGAAGGTTTTGGATTAAAATTAGGAGAATGGAGTTTAAGGTTTGTAAACTGCTCATGTGAACTTCAGCAGCATCTCTCTGAGCATTACTTTCCTTAATAGCAAAACCCCAAGGAGGGGGCATTGTTTTACCTGGTGATCTGTCCATCCCTCCCAGTTCTAATGGCCTGTGATTCTATGGCTGTAAAGCTTGTTGATATTCTCTGGCTGACGCTGGACTTGGACAGGTGGAGAAGCCGCAGAGCTGCCATTTTACACTGGGTAGACTCACTTTAGTCTAGACTAGGTGAAGGTTTTACATTTCAGATGAACAGTTTCTCTTCTCTTTGAGAAATGTACAAATAGCTTTGGTTTTAAAGTCAGTGTGACTAAAGTCTCAAAGTGACTAGGTACTACTGTGGGACATGCCAACTCGTCACGTAAAGATGTAGAAGAAATTTTGGTAGGACTTCCTTGATTTTTTTTTTTTTAATGGAAGAAATCCCAAGAATTGTTTCTTGAATTCTAAACAGTGGTCATGGCCTGCTAGTCAATGAAAGTCTTCCCAAACCAAGGTGTTTTAGCTTATTCATCAAATAATTTTTTTCTTTGTTTAAATTATGACTAATGTGAATAATGCCTTTTGGGATTTTATTGATTTCTAGTCATATGGTACAGAAGTTAGAGGCCCTCCCTTTAAGTATGGGTATATTACCTCCTCTGGGAAGGTAGCCTGGTTAGACTATGGCTCCTCGGGCTTGTAGATATGATGCTCTCAGAAGAGGTGTTCTCTAACCACCCCAGAAGAATTATGCCATCCTTTATCCCTGGATCTTGATTTATTATTCTTTCTAGTGCCCACCACCCTCTGATATTAAACAAGTAAACAAATCTATTGTGTGTCTCTTCCCATAAATATAAGCTCCATTTGGAAGGGGGTTTATCTGTCTTTTCCCGGTGGTGTCCCCACTGCCTGTCATGGTATCTGGCACATTGTGGAGGCTCAATAATACTGAATGCCTAAATGCCCTCATAGAGCTTATGTTCGGTAGGGTAGACAACACTATTATTTTATAAATGGAATGAGATCTGCTCTACTCTTCGGCAAAGCACTTGAGGTGATAGAGAATGACTACAATTAAAGAATACTGATACTACAGAGACAGTGGTCAGGGAAGGTCTGTTCAAGGCGGCGATATTTGCATTGAGGCCTCTGTGTGGTGGCTCCGAAGATCTCCCCTACTGATTTGCAGGACTCATGGAATTTAGCATACTCACGGCTAAGATTTGTTACAAAGAAAAATGTGAAGCAAAATCAGCAAAGGGAACCAGCGCATGGGGTGAAGTCCAGAGGAACTGGTTCAAGCTCTAAGAGTCCTTTCCAGTAAAGTCACCTATGATGCACTTAATCCCTCCAGCAATGAATTCTCATGACACATGCAAAGTGTTAATATAAGGGAAGCTCATGAGATACTGAGTGCCCAAGACTTTTATTGGGAGCTGGTCAGGTAGATACCCTCTGTTTAGTATGTACCCAAATCCTTGACCTCCAGAGGGAAGTAGGTGTCCAGCACAAACCACATTATTTATATAAGCAGTTTAGACACATTGAGCCTCCCTTATCATTTAGGGAAAGTTTTATATCAGCATGGGAAACTGTTTAATAGCCAAGTTCCCAGACACCAGTGCAGTGCCAACCTTGCAAGCAGGGCTTTCTCAAGAAAGGCAGCCTTCAGCCTGCGAGGTGAACTCTTTTCTGAATAAAGGCAGGGAGCTGGGGCAGGGTGATTAGACCAGGAAGGGAGAAGCCATAGGAGTATTAGAGGGAAGAACACTCTAGGCAGAAGAACAATCAGGGCAAAGGCAGCGAGTCTGTAGCGTGTTTGATGACATGGAAAGCTCATGTGACTGGAGCAGATGGAGGAAGGAGGAGAGCGAATAGATATCTCTGCATGGTGAGAGTTGATTTCTGGGCATAAGGACCCCCCAACGCCAGACAGTTTTGTTCTACTGTCTTTCAGAGATAATGACAGGGAAGCAGGCCAGCATTTGTTGAGCCCCTGCTAAGAGTCGGGCTTAGTTCTAAAAGTATCACATAAATGATTAAATGATTTCTCATTTAATTTTCTCAATGACTCTTGAAATAAAATGAAGACTGCAACAGAGTTGGGGCACAGAAAGGTTAAGCCGCTTGACCAGAGTCTTAGGGTGAGAAGAGAGGGCATGCGGTCTTGTGTCCAGGTTGTCTTTGCCCAGAGCCCCCACTCTGCAGTCTACAATGGGAATGCTCTGTAACAGCACTTTAAAACTGTGGGTTGCAACCTGTGGAGTGGACTGTGAAATTAATTGAGTCAGAACCAATTTTTTAAAAAAAATTAAACGGAATGGGTAGTATCAGAATGTGTTGTATATAATGAGGGTAAATATTGTTTTTGTGAAAATCTTGCTTCATATATATAGAAAGAGTTTTAAACACACACACATATGAATATACATATGTATACTAGGTTGCTTTGTAACATGTACTCTTTAGTTTCGGAATTAATGAAAAAACATTGTAAGCCACTGACCTATCAAAGCTAGACTCTTTTATAAATATGAATCACATTTTTTTCAACCCTCCTCCTGTTTCTGGGAAAATCTGTCATTTTAGGGGATTGAGTCAAGTCCCGGAAGTTCAGCTACTGGAACTTCTACCAGGACACTAGAAACTGGTACTCAAGGGTAATGGTAGAGCTGATACAGCCTATAACACCCCCCAAGCCCCTCTTTATCAGGATACGTCACCACACGTAAGAGGGCTTTGTGTGCCGGGTGGGGAGTCAGATTGTTGGAAGTCTCCCTGTGACTCCTCAAGGTCCCAGCCCTGCCTGCAGGTTAAATCTGCCTGCCCGAGACCTTGCCCCTCCGCCTTGTTCATTTCAGCAGGAAAGGGGGTTGGAATGGAAGTACCAGCCACACTGTCTGTAAGCCTGGCTGACCCATTTTATATACTGCTATTTTGGCCCAAAATTATGAAGGAAGAAAAATAATACATTATAAAAATTTAAATATTCCAAGAAAAAGGGATGTAGATGACGGTATATAATCACAGTGTTGCCTCCCTCGTGTCTATAGTATAATGTGAATGAAATTGCTGTAAAGATTTTAGAATGATGATGTCTTCTGCACTGAAATTTTATGATATAATTACACATGGCTATTACCAATGTCAACATAATTTAGACGTTATGAAAAAGAGCCAAGAGGCAGCCAGGAATTGGTCTTGCTGATTTTGAAAGCCTGTGTAGACAATTTGTGACATTTAAGACGTCCTTTTAATTTCTGATCCTCATTTTTTTTAAATTGGTGTGAGGTATCTCTTTCATTCACTAGAATGTATAATAACAATGGCAAATGAGCATAGAAATTTTCTGGAAAGACTGAGTGTATTGGTCAGTTGCAGTGTTCTCATAAATTGATAACCTTTAACATTATTAAATAATTTTCACATATCAGGTGTGTTTCCTTTTTTGTGAAAGCTAATATATAAAGCATATGCATTTAATCAAAATGGTAGAGCTACGAGAATACAGTTTTCAATAACTTAGTTTCTCTGAAGCTGTGGTTATCAGTTACTTCTTTCCAGGCAAAGTTTCACGCTTAGAAGATTATTTCAGACAGCAACATTTCTTTTTTCCATATTTCAGAGCATAGCAAACAGTAGTAGTAACAACCATTCACATGAACCATTACATGTCCTAATGACAGTTATTATTTACATAATACTTACAATGCCTGGCATTGTTCTATGCAATTTACATTTACTCAGTGAATCTTCAACAACTCTCTGGGATATCATTTTTATTTTAAAGATGAGGAATCTGCAGCACAGAGAGGCTTTGACACTTCTCCAAGGTCCAAAGCAGAAGGGCCGCTGGTGGACAGCAAGTGGCAGCTAGGATGTGAGTTTGAGCCTGGAACCACACTGTTTTCCTACTCCCTCCTTCATAGTTAGCGAAGAAGCTCAAGGACCTGGTGAAGGAGATTAAGAGAGTATCGCTCTTATTCCCATTTTAAGAAGGTGGAATTAAAGATCAAGAGGTTAATTGATTTGTCCAAAATAACAGTTTGTGGCAGAGTCTGGGCAAAGACAGTCATGCAAATGCAAATCTCATAAAGCCTTCAGATTCAGTGCTGTCTCTGACTTTTCAAACAGCATGTTCTTAAGAAATTCGGATTATCCTGCGTGATGACTCACTCTCCCTACTTGTCATCCGGGCCTGGAGGAGGTGTAAGAAGGTCTGCCTGCAGTCTTAAGTGGGAGAAGGAGGTGGGAGCGTGGGGGATAGAGTTGCTGATAGCATCTCAGACTCTGGATGGGAGTTCATAGGCAGCAATCTGAATGTTAACCTCTGTGTCCCACCATATCAAACACACTTCTTTCTCCTGATAATTAAAACATTTCCTTAAGCCACAAGGCTTTTGGCTGATCTCCAAGATCAGTCAGTGGTAGAAGAGATCATTTTGTGTCCTGACAAACTGGAATTGGGAATTGGAGTTAGACCATCTTGGGCAAATCATCTGTATTTTATTCTGAAATATATTCTACTGAGTATTTTTGTATTCAAATATGATCAGTGAATTTTGTGCATACCTGATAAAACATATTTTTGTCCACAAGGGGGCTTCATTTTCTTATTTTTCAAATTTCTCTTTCAATAATCCTATACATTTTGTTTTGTTGTTTTTATACCGAAAATAGAACCATTTGCTTGCTTTTGAGAAATACGTGTCATCACTAAAAAGAGCTTTGAGAGCTGGGCATAGTGGAAGAATTAAGGCAGCAAAGTTTGAAATGCCAACTGAAGTTCTGGGGGGATCAACAGTGGGTGAGTGAATTCATGAGCATTTCACATCCATTTCACATCCCTCGTGTGAAACTCAACAAGGGTCTGGGTTTGTTTGTTTGTTTTTTGAGACAAAGTCTTGCTCTGTTCCCCAGGCTGGAGCACAGTGGCATGATCTCGGCTCACTGCAACCTCTGCCTCCAAAGGTCTGGGTTTTTAAATATAAAGATTACAGCTAGGATTAAATGGGATCATAACTAGGTTTCTGAATATCACCAACCTCTTCTTAAAGCTAAAGGCCAATTTAAAAATTATTATTCCAGGTTTGTGTTATTTTCCAATACTTAGGGTTTGAACCATTCTTTTTTGAGGCTTTGGATCACTTTGAAATCTGAATTCAAGTTAGGGGTTTTTGTTTTCTTTCTCCTCACTTACCTGAAGTTTCCATTACCAAGCACTGGGCACTAAATCAGGCCTTACCTGAAGCAGTGGGGCCATTAATTCAACTAAATTTGGTTAGAGTGGAAATGAGACCTGAGGTTACTGGATCTTGTTTTGAGTGGCAAGTTTTCCATTTGTTTTGGAAGATGGTATATTTCAGAAGCGAGAGGGAGGAAAAGCAGTGTTCCATAGCAGAGTAACTACAGGGGAAAACGTGCTTGGTCCAGCCTTTGTGTGCATGGCCTTGGAAAAAATGATTGTCTATACAAGTCATGAGAGGAGAAATGGCAGCACATTTGCACATCAGCTTGAGCTCTAGAAGAAATGAGGATGACATAAATGGATGGATTAAAAAATGTACAAAGTGAAAAACTAGAATGAGTGGGCTTGGCATTTTTTTAAATAGTCCAACTTGTACATTTTATTATAGTCTTTCCGTGGGTTTAAATGAAGGCCAAAACCTTATGATTTGAATGTCGTATTGATTTGCATTTCTGGTAGCTACTAAAATTTCTGGTAGCTATTTAAAAGTTGATGTCCTTAGAGCTTAGTGCTAAAAAATCTTCAGTGGGCATATTCAAATGGCAAGATATAGGCATGTCCATAGAGAACATAATTATTAAACAGATAAACTACTCACCCCAAATTAGGAGGAATGCTGGTAGGTTAAACAAAATCTGCAGTGTGTGTTATAGAATAGCCTCAACAGTGGTGATCATCGCACCCTAAGTGACTTTTTGGAAATGCTTAAAAAATCACATCTGTCCTCAAAGCCAAGTCTGACAAAGAAGATGGGTCACATAAAGCTAATATTTATTGAATGCTTACTATGTGCCTGTCGAAGCAGTTCTAAGCACTTTTCATATATTAAATCACTCAGTCTACTTAATAGCTCTATTATTTCTAATTAACTGATGAGAATTAAGGCAGAGAGAGGTTAAGAAATGTGCCCCAGGTTACACAGCTAGTGAGCAACAAAACAGTGACTCAAACCCAGATAGTCTAACTGGACACTAAATCAACAATTCTTGAACAACTTGAACATAATTTTAAAAGAATTTCAAACAGTGATATTGTTACTGGAACATGTTATTTTTCAACATAATTACTTTGAGGAGTTAAACATTGGTTTGGAGGTATAAGTTTGAATGTGTGTGTGTATGTGTGTGTGTATGTGTGCACATGTGGCGTATGTGGGTATTTATATACAATTACTTTATGGCTTTAGCTGTTAACTTTTAAGAATTAAGGGATAATTCACAAAATAGTTTTTTCCTATGTTATCAGTAGTTGGTGTATTAGAAGGAATTAGAATGGATTATCTTCTAGCCCTATTATGCCTGATAGGAAAATATAGAATCTCATATATTCTCTGAATTTTCTGTCTCAAATTCTGCTTGGTTATTAGATGATGGGTTAGCATGGAGTAAGTTGTTTCACAGACTGCTCGTTCTACTGAAGGAAATAGTTCTTTTTAACGGGAGAGATCATCTATTAAGTTATTTAGAACTGAATTTTTAAACAACTCAGTAGAAAGCATAGAAGATGATAAGGTTCTAACTAGAGAATAGAGAATGACACATATGCTTGGGTATGTGCACATGATGTTTCTGTGGGTAAGAAAAAAATATATAAATACAAATACAGATAGAAATGTGAAAATTGAGTTAGTGATAAAACTATTATTTTTAGTGTTAGTGAAGTATCCTGTGACTGCATGATTAGAGAAACTCAAAACAGCTGAATTCTATCAAATGTGATTCAGTATCCATATAAACATTTTAAACCCATGTTCAAAACTGAATCCCAATCTTACTCCCCCAAATCTACTCTACATTCAGCTTTCCTTATTTCAACTGCTGGTAACCCTGTCTTCGCTTCTGAAACTCAAGCCATGGAGTCATCCTAACCTTTCCTTTTTTCATACCTCAACACATCTAAATACTCAGAAACTCTGCTAGTTTTGTATTCAACAGACATCCAGAATTTGGCCACTTCCTACCACCTCTGCAACTTCTGGGGCCACTCTCCTCTGTCATCCTTCTTTGGGATTACTGCAGTCGCCTCCTAACTGGTGTTTCTGCCTCTGCCTTGTTCCTCCCAAGGTCTATTCCTGACCCAGAAGCCAAAGGATTCTGTGAAAACATGAGTCTGACCACATCGCTCCTCACCTAAAACTCTACAATGATCCATCGTTGCACTCAAGGAAAAGCCAGAGTTTTTCAATGGTGTTCAAGACCCCAAATGATATGACCTTCCATTATGTTTCAACTCATCTCCTTTTACTCTTCATCTTGCTATTCTGCTCCTTTCACACTGACCGATTTCCTAGTCCTCCAGCAGATGAGGCCTGCTTTCGGGCTGCCTGCTCTGCCTGGGTGGTCCTCCCCTAGATATTTACATATTCACTGTCTCCCTCTTCACCTCCTTCCAGTCTTTCCTCAAACTGAACCTCATGCTTAACATTTGTCCACTCCTGAGGCCCCTGTTATCTTGCTTTATTTTTTCTTTATTTCATAGTGCTGTGACTTTTTTTTTGACAAATTGTTTAATTCATTTCTTTATTATACCGTTGTTTCTTCTCTGTGTCCCTTCATCCTTTCTTGCTGGAATGGAGGTTCCTGAGAACAGGACTCCTTTTTTTGGGTTACTGATGTATTGCAAACAGCCAGAACATTGTCTGGAAGATGGTAAATGCACAATAAATGCTTGATTAATTGGTGAGTTAAGATGTTTAGGCAATATAAATAGATTTTAAACGTAATTGGAAAACAGGAACTATTACTCAGATACAATTGTAGATGTGTGCTATCAGCACAGCAAACATTGCAAGGCCATAAGAACCACATATTTGTGTTCTTGCAAGACAAGTAGGACAAATGGAATAAAAAAATGCAGTGTATGTGATTTTTCCCTTCAACTGTTTAAAAGCTAGTGAAATAATTTGCTTCTTGCATCAATGAATAGAAATCCTTAAATCAATCCTATGTTGTAGGTTCTGAATTATCTGAGACTCCATGTAGAGTATCTAGCATGTGCCATACACACAAAAAGTGCTAGTCATCAATTTTGGGTGTTTTTCTACATTATACAAATGTACATGCACTTTCAATAATTGAATTTGATTAATTATGAATCTTATTTCTTTACTGAAACCTCATAATTTAACTAAACACTACTTCATGCTTTGCACTTCATCTGGCATTTATGTATGTTTCAAATGAGGAAACTTCATTCTTTAAAAACTCTGGTGAATTGCTTTAGCTTTTAAATCTTTGTGCAACAGGACAGGATGTCATTGGTATCCAGTTTACTAATGTGATGTGATTGGCATTGGTGCTCAAAAGATCTGCGGTTCTCTTCTTTTTAAGGTGTGGATGAATTCTGTCACTGAGATGACCAGTGGTGATGACCTCTGTGCGGAAGATGAGGACTCCTCTCCACAGTACCTGGCCTACTGGGTCATACCACCTAGCAACGGGCATTTGGCTCTTAAGTCCTTTCCCAGCCAAAGCATCCAGAACTTCACCCAGGCACAAGTCAGTGAGGACCAGCTAGTGTTTACACACTCTGGTATGTTATAGGAAAAAACAATGTGAAACTAAAATGCATTTTGATCAGTGGTTAATGTGATGGTCATATGACTGAAAACCACAGGCCATCTAGAAACTTTCCAGGCACTCGACTTTTTTAAAAAAATGACATGTTTTAGTAAGGCTAATAATAGCAAATATTAGAGTTCCTATAACTCTCATTTGACTTACTCAAATTGTCATGTAAGGTCTATGCTCAGATATAAGCTTCTCTGAGAGCCTTTTCCTAGGCACCACTAAAATAGCATCTCTTCTCTGTCACTTTCCATCCCTTTCCCAGAATACCTGACCTTATAGTATAAATTTATTTGGATATTTGTTTGTTGTCTGTCTTTCCCTATAAAGTATAAGGGCAGAACCTTTGTTTTGTTCATTATTGTATCCTTAGCACCTAGCAGTGTTTAATAAAATGTAGTAGGTGCTTAATAAAAATTTTTTGAAAGAATATTGAAAATAATATTGAACACCTATTATGTACCCAGTTATATGTTCCAGATGCTAGGAATACATTAGTAAACAAAACAAATAGACATTTTTTTCAATGAATGAATATGTGAATGAATGAATATAACTTTAGTTCTAAGAGATCCTGTCTTTGAAAGGCCTCTTCTTCTTCTTCATGTTTGTCAATAAATCAATAGGTCAAATGACTGCTGTAAATCTACTGAAGGTGACCCAGCCACTCTGCAAGGCTTTGTTTTCAGGCTGCCCTTCTCAAAGAGAAGCAGGTCAGTCCTAGCCTGCAGCAGGAGTGGGAGGAAGCATGAGCTAGGAAGGCTGGATCAGAAAGTGAAAAAGCTCGATTTTCAGTTATTTCAAATTACCTTCTTTGAAAATATGGCAAAGAAAATAAAGATAAAATATCCTCTAACTCCAAATGAAGTAATTTCTTGATTACCTTCACAGTTAATGCAAAGGATCCCCAAAGAATCGGAAAATAATTTACCATGTGAAAGCTCTCATCTGGTGGTTCCACGCCTGTAGCCTGGAACTGAGGAGGTTAGTTTCATTGCCAAAGGTCCTAAATCTACCTACATATGTACCAAAGCATAGTTTCTAGACCGAATGGTATTTTCCACATACATGTTTCTGTTTTCAAATGTGCAGAGATGTGCTGATTAAATAAAATACAATTCATTTTAAAAAGGCACTGAATTGATAGGAAGTCTGCCAATTATGTATTGTTAGTATTAAATAAGTATTGTTAGGTGAGGGCCTAGAAAGTTTTTCATTTTTAGGAAAGGATTATTATATTTTCAAAATAGACAGGACTGCTCTAGAGACTTGTACAAAAGAAATTTGAGTTTTCTAAAACTGAGAAATCCACAGTAGAAAGGAATCACTGACTCACTACCACCTGTCAGGCACCACAGGAGGTGCAGTTCTGCCATCCATTTCATTTCATCTTCTAAAGTCCTCAGAACCATAGGGAGGAATGACTCCATTTTCAAGATAAACTGAGGCTCAGAAAGATTAAGTTTGTCTGACTTTAAATTTTGGCTTTCTCCACTAGCTGCCACCCATGAAGGGTAAAATAGGTAGAAGAACTGAAGTTACTATTTTCAATGAAGGATTAAAACAAAAATTAGCTTGCTGGATTGCTTTATTTGTCCACTACCAGGTCAATATTTGCTTTTGGTGAGTAGAGAAAATAATTTCTCCTAGAAAAGTAGGAAAGAGAGTTAAAGGCAAGTTAAACGTGAGAGCCAATCCATTACATTTTCTAAATGGACACAGAGGCAACTAATAACCCTCAAAGTGGCTGGAGCCCAGCTGCCAATGAGGCTGTTGCTGAAACCAGCTGGTTCTCCCCTGTGCATCTGCCCACCATCAGCCCCAAACAAAGACTTGGGCTTAAGTGGTCTCTCTTAGCATTTTATGTTCGCGAAGTGCTGTGCCATTAATTGAATTTATTATTCCACATAACAACCTAACTAGGTTGATAAAACCAAGGTGTGGGAGGCTAAGTGATTTATATAAGGTCACCCTTCTGAAAGGTCTATCAGGAAAAATCTGATATTGTACAGTGAAAACTCCACAGGTCAACCCCGCTTTTTGTATTTCCCTCTTTATCTTTATTTGGTCATAAATTAGTCTGTCAGAGCACACCCTATAGAATATTCTATATTTATTTTGATCTCATTCTTTTGACTCCATCTCCATTTTGTTTCCGGATTCATGAAGAGTTCAAAGTGCTTAATGGCAGAAAATGTTCTCTCCTTAATTGCATGTTTCATTAAATACAACTTTCAAAGTGCTATTACTAGAAAAACAAGCAAATCAAAAAGAACTTTTAGTTGTGGACCCCTGTTATCAATCAAACAGACTCAGACTTCTGTCTCTCTCTTTTTTAAATGGTGGCTTGCGAGTGTATTAAGAAATTTTTAACAATCTATAATTTTTTTGTGTGAGGAATCAGAACTCAGGATTTTCTTAGATAACAAGGACTTGAGAGCTTGTCATGCCATTGACCTACCTTTTATGAAATCATGTTTCTGGGGAGTACTTGTACAGAATTGCAGAGTCTATGTTTCCTTTGTTCCCTGCCACGTGGTTCCTGAGGGCAACAAAGATACATTTCTACTCATTCCATGAGGCAACAACCTGTGGGCCTCCAAGATTACTGCTGGGTGGACGTTTTCAAGGGGTGATGGGAATATGAACGTTAGGCTGTCTGCACAGGAATCCTGCCTGGTGCTTTGTGAGTCAGGTTGGTAAAGCACTCCTGGGAACTGGATCGATAAGGGATCCATCTCAATTTCAGCTTTGCACAGTTAATTTATAACTTTACTGATATCACTAATCCCTTGACAGAAGTGTGGGAGTAGAGTTCTCTTCTTGTAAAAATTTCACAAAAGCAGGGCTGAGTTTTTTCCTTTTTCTCTTTCCCCTCTTAGTGGAATATGGCTAGTTTGAGATAGAGAAATAATTAGAAGTGCAGGTAATTATTGTGTGTGTGTTGGGACGGGAGAGCAGGAGTATATTTACTTCCTCTTAGTTTTGATTTTCAGTATTATTAGGTAAGTATTATCAATATTTCAGAAATTACTTGTGTGTGTGTGTTGTGCATGCATTACTTTTTAGTGGTATAAATGTATTCCAAAGTAGTAAAATGCAGGTGACAAATATAGTTTTAACATTTAAAAAAATGTCTTGGAGAATACATCTTTTCTTTCATTTATTATGTCATGAGATGAGGGAAATCTACATTACAGATGTTTATGGATATTGTTTTAACTTTATATTTTTGGCAATATTTGATTTGGTTTAATTTGGTGAGCTCAGTCAATATATTAACACACTCTAAAATTACTAGAGGTTGCTTTGCAGGGGAACAGGTGGGAGAGAGGATAAAAAGTGGGAGGCATCTGCAAAACAACCAGATTGGCCAGAGTGTAATTTCTTCTTTTGAAGAAGCAATGTCAGGAGGCTTTAATTTTCAGGTTACTGATGGCTTGAACTCTGCACTTCAACAGATTTTTAACATCACAACTCGAGCTCTGATCGTTAGCTTAGAAGTAAACAAAGGACTGAGCATCTTTTCAGGTAAGATTTTAACTGAAGTGAGTGTTCAGGTTTAAATGATTTTTTTTTTGGTCTGTTTATGTAGAAAGTTCCACCTGCATGATATAAGGAATCATCTCTGACTGTGTAGAATGATACCAACAGCATTTATAAAGTTCTGGAAAGAATTCTCTGTCTGCAGGAATTTAACACAACCCTTCTCTGTTTCCCTGTTGCTGTTCCTCCTGGAGGTCATGCTGGTGAAGGGTGGTGGGTGTGGGGGACTCACTGAAGGGGCTCTGTTTATGGTCCATACGTGCTTTTTCTCTGTCTTCTGGAGTCCTTAAAGAAGCAAGGAGAGCCAGGCTGTGCAGCGACCATGTCCTTTTACTTTCTTGGGATTTTCTTATTTTGAACATAAAACCCCTATGCAGCAGGGTCTGTCAGGGACTTCAGGGAGTGCTCTCGCTGGGGCCCTGCAGCCTCTGGACGGCTATTGGCGAAAAATCTCAGCCAGGTTGAGGTGCAAGAGCTAGGTGAGCCCCACTGCCCCAGCGCCATCACCTCAGGGCTGGGGGAAGATTGGCCCAGTGGCAGGGGTAATAGAAAACGTGGGGGAAAAAGGTTGAATCTGCTATTTCCAAAAAAAGGCACTTAGATGCACAACACAGGAAGTAACATTTCAACATGTCCTCGTATGCTAAAAGAAAAATGAAAAAAGCAGCCTGGCGTGGTGGCTAAAGCCTGTAATCCCGGCACTTTGGGAGGCCAAGGCGGGCGGATCACCTGAGGTCAGGCGTTTGAGACCAGCCTGGCCAACATGGCGAAACCCCGTCTCTACTAATAGCACAAAAATTAGCCAGGCATGGTGGCACGCCTGTGATTCCAGCTACTCAGGAGGCTGAGGCAGGAGGATCTCTTGAATCCGAGAGGCGGAGGTTGCAGCGAGCTGAGAGAGTGCCACTGCACTCCAGCCTGGGAGGCAAGAGCGAGGCTCCATCTCAAAAAACAAACAAAAAAAACCCGAAAAAAGCCAAAAGCAACCCTGTGGATTGTGACTTATTTAAGAGATATGCATCATCAATAAAACAGTAATTTTATTAGTTATGGCCATGCTAGCCAGTTGTCTTCAACCACTGGGAGGTTCTGAAAAAGATTGGTATCTGGGGCCTCTTCTTGCACCAGTTGAATGAAAGTCCCTGGAATGGGGCCTGGCATCATTTAAAAAAAAAACGTTCAAGATGGTTCTAAAGTGGATCCAGGATTGGAATCCCTGAGGCCAGACACTGTGCTGGTCATTTAATCCTACAACTATGTGAGATGAGTGATCTATTCACAGGAATCTGGCAGGATTTTTCCTTAACGAGAGAATGCAACTTGGCCATGCAACCAGTGAATGGTGGCGAGAGGGCTCATACTTCTCTAGTAAACATAGAGAAAAGTGACATTTTCTTTGTGAATATTTAAAAAACAATCCGAGTATTTTTAGGAGAAATGTTGAAATTTTTAGTTGCCTTAAGCCTTTGAGTTCATGAAAAGAAGGCTTTTTCAAAATGCAGTAAAAGATATGTTAACCAAAATTCTTCTATTCTAAAACCTTTCTTTTCTGTTCTATAACTTTTCTCTGAGAATAAATGTGATGCTTCCATTAATTTTTTTCAAGGCAATTAGGGTGACATTTAGTGTTTTAAAAATTAAGCAAACTACCACACCCTAGTAATCTGAAAAATCTGGTAATCTACTTGAAAAAATTCAAAAATCAGGGTAGATCTGACTGCTGCAAAAGATTACATACCTTTCATCTATTCCAGCAAAACCGATTCTGGTTTAATAATTAAAGACAGTAATAGTAAAGGAGAGACATGATCACTTCAACTTAGAAACTTTTGAGTTTCTGGTGCCTATTTTACTGAATATTACTTCGGCATGAAAAATGTATTACAGTGGCCCAAAGTTTCCTTGTCAGCTTTGTCAAATGATGTAAAACGTACAGTGTTCATAGCCCTCTGTTAAATGTCGGGACCCAGAGCTGAGTAAGCGTCTCCTTCCCCTTCCAACATGTCCTGCACAACCTTGCCTCCCTGTGGTCCAGAACCTACCACAGGGGCTGGCGTGCTATCCTCAAATCCCAAAGTGAACGTGCCTTTTCCCAGGCTCCCCCCGTGGCTTAGCTTTGTGGGTAGTTTTTGTTTCTGTGTTTCCCTCTCTCCCTACGCTGTGACTTGTTTCCTGCTCCAGCTCCTGGCCGGTAGGAAGGAAGACAGTTATTCACACACATCCCCATTAGGTGTCTCTTACATTTGATAAAAGCCCAACTTGGGTGGGTGTGGATATGAGAACTGTGGAATCACAGTTTTTAGAGTTCAGATGGACCTGAGGGGTCATACGGTCCGGTTGTTCTTGGTGTTTTTCCCACCCTTACACCCCCAAGTAGCAGTGACCTACCCTGTCCTGTATCAGAATTCCCTGGTGTGAGCGTGGTTCTGACGACCACGTCACCTCATTCACTTTGCAGCAACCTAGCTGAGCCTTGCTCAGCCTGACTTCTGCAGCAGTCGCTCCAAGGCTGTTGGTCCCTGCTACTGTGCGAAGCCTTGGGGTGATGATGACAGATGCCCCACACTTGCTCTTGCCTCAGGCCCTTGACTCCCACCCCATTGTGTCAGGTCCTTCTGGGGAAAGGGAGGCCTGTGTGTCTCACTTCAGGGTGTGATTGTAGATGTTGGTTGTCAGCTATTGTTGACCTGTATGTTCAGAAACCATATGCTCCAAAATTTCAGAGAAAATCTTTTCCTTTTTATAGAACTATTGATTGTTTAGAACTATAATAGGAGTAGAAAATCTATTTCTATTATAGGTTAGACATTCAGAAACTGTTGATAACCTGTGTTTTTGCAGCGTTTTATATTTTTTATCTATTGCACTGCGTTGCTATAGGGATTTAAATGAAAGTATATATAAAAGCAAATTTTGGTCCTCCCCATTTGGCAGACAAAAGACATGGAGTTAGCCAGGCGTGGTGGTGTGTGCCTATAGTCCCAGGTACTTGGGAGGCCGAGGCGGGAGGATCACTTGAGCCCAGGAGTGTGAGGCTGCAGTGAGCTATGATGGTGTCACTGCACTTCAGCCTGAGTGACAGAGTGAGACCTTGTCTCTAAAAAATATATATTTAAGTTAAATGAAAACCATGGAGGCTTGGGAAGGCTCAAGGTCATGTAGCTAATAGGGATCCTAAGGCTCATGGCTGAGTGCCAGCTCTGACTCCAAATCCCATGCTGGCATGGGGCTGCTCCTCTGCTGTATGTCTGGGCCAGTGCCCCAGGGCTGTCTCTGCTGTAGAGTGTTGGTTTCCTGAGAATGGGACCATCATGGTTACTGTTTATTTTGTCTCTTTCTTGATATATTGAAGAATTCTGACATGTATGACCAGGAAAATGAGTATAGCAATTTAATAAGCTGCAACTATTATGTAGAAATTTTGTGTTTTATTCCCCTTCATTAGGGAAATATTGTAACCTGGCATTAGCCAACAATTTTTTTTTTGACTCACGTGTCCCCTACCAGTCGGACTTCCTCTACCAGCTTGTCCGACTTTGGCTGTTTCTGTTTTGCTTCCTTTGTGCACCCAGCCTTAAAAAGTGGCTCTAGCCTATGACTCCCAGAATTTGCATTGTAAGCCTAAATAATTATTAGAATACTTAGTATGGTGAATGTTTTAAGGTTAACCATGACTTCTATGCCCTCATAAATTTGTAAATTATCTTTCAACTTGGCTATTTTAAAGTAGGAAGGACTACAGTTCTAAAGGAACACTGTTTTACAAACTAAAAAAAAAATTTACACAAAGTATATTTTCATTTTGTTATGTATATTTTATATGTATATAAATTGAAACACATTCTATTTCTTTCTGTAAACTTTACTCCCCCAGAAAAGAGTTTTATAACCAGTTTTTCGCCTTGAATGCTGCCATTGATTTTGTTTGTTTATCTCTGGTGGTGGCATGTTGGAATACACAGTGGCTTTAGGACCTAGTTTTTCTGCTTATCCAAATTGTACTTGGCTCTTTTTCAAGGAGTGTTGGGGAGGGATTGACCTTGAGAGTTCTGTTTAGAATGGTCTAGAATACAGGCTTACATAGACCCCAGCGTTAAGCAGCCCTTCAACAAAGAGTCTTCCTGGAAAAGTCCATGACTTCTGTCCCTGGTCATGAGATAGAGGGAGCTACATCTCACCAACAGCTGTCTGTCCTCCATGGCAGGAACTGAAGGAGAAAAGAAAGGAGAAGGGACTCACAGTGTGTTATTAAAGGGTTTAGAGCAGGGATTTGAAAGCCTTTTAGTCAGTGGCTCTTGAAACACTGAACTGAATATTTTAAGATTTAGTGGGAGGTAACCAAGAACTATGAGAAAAGACTGTCAATCCTCAAGGAAGTAATGAAAGGCCTATTAATTGGCGAAATGAGAGCTCTGCATTCAAGAGTACACTAATTGTGTAAAACATATAGTCAGTGTCCAGTGCGTGGTGCGGAATGGGTGAGCTGCATGAATGTGGAGGAGGGAAGTTTCCCAGAGACTGCAGGGTCAAAGAGAGCTTGGTGGTCAGGACAAGCCTCGAGCTGCCCCTTCAGAATGGGCAGCATTTTGGTGGGTGGCATCAAGGAGGGGAGGGCATGCCAGGGATGACAGCAAGACCATGAAGTGAAGACCCAGGGAAGGAAGGATGGGTTTGGAAGGTGGGAAGGAGAATACATCAGATTTTTTGAATGGTGAATCACATTATTTCCTGACTTGGATTTTATTTCCCCCATTGAGTTCAAAGTAGAAGAGTATAGATGAGATAATGTCAACTTCTGAGTCAGCGGAACTAACGCTTCACCGTCAAAGAAGTTGCTTAACTGTGCCAAGTCTTATCATCCCTTCTTAGAGATGAGGAAACAAATGCATACTTCTTAGGGTTACCATATCTAAAAGAGATGGGAGGGCTGTGTCTGTGCTGTGTCTTGGTATATCTCTGCTCCTTATTGTAGGGCCTTTCACATATGAGTTCCCTGATAAGTGTTTAAAGAGATATCTGAGGCTTCCACACCTAGCACCCATGAAAATCTGGCTATTATGCTGCCAGTGGTTTTTCATGAAACAAACATGCTGGGATACAAGGATTTTGAGAAAGCCTGTGTTTATAAAGAGGATAAAATGGATTTCTTT
Source organism: Plecturocebus donacophilus (assembly GCA_004027715.1). Lineage (NCBI taxonomy): Eukaryota > Metazoa > Chordata > Mammalia > Primates > Pitheciidae > Plecturocebus > Plecturocebus donacophilus. Next base: position 72,037 of record PVKP010002561.1, read on the forward strand.
ACTCCATAACTTCTCAGAGACTATATTGTGTAGATTTGCTTTTCAAATCTCCACAAAGGGCATACGGAGTGAAGACTTGTGGTTTCAGAGCCTCTTATGACCATATTCTTTATAGGACAGTTATTCTATGGATATAGATTTAGGTAGGTCCTCAGAGAAATCATTTCCAAATTAAATGCTTGGAACTCATTGATGAAAATATCAACTGCTTGGATGAAATGCAGTAGGCAGGAGGGAAATGATGCTTATCTTTTGGTGAGTTGGGCTGGGTCATAAGAGAGGCTTGCCAGGCAGTTGCAACCAGTGGTGAGCTAGTCTTGCCTGCTGAACATGTTCATAGTGACTGCTGAATAGGAATTAAACCTAGGAACCCTTCTGGCTTAGGTGGCTGGAGAAGAGCATGAAGATTGATGTACTATGGCTGAGGGAAAAGCACTCTTGGCCTGGGACAGCTCTGGTGGCTCCTTTACTCCAAAAGGCTGAGATACATGAAATAGTATGTTTTTTAAAAAGAGTCCTACCTGCCAGAGGCAACCCTAGACCTGATGGAACAAGTGAGTTATAAAAAACTTCTTTATGAGAAAGAAGGCACAGTGGGGAAAGGTTTCAGAGCAAAACTGAAGATGGAGAAGTTGGATGTTGGCACGGCCAGAGACAACACACATTAGAGACATAATCCATCTGATAGGAAGGGACAGCCTACCTTGACAGGGGACAAAGGAAGGTCCCCAGTATGGCTTTTTGTAGCATAGACTGAGGACACAGAAACACTGCCCTTAGTCTCCCTGGTGTGACCTCTGATTCTAGCCTCCCAGCTCCAGAAGCCAGAAGGTGACAATGATTACAAAAAATGTCAGCAGCAAGAAGTGAAAGGAGTGTGGGTGGCAGTTACCAGCATCATATGAACATGTTGTATAATAACCAGACCTGTGCCAAGACAGTCCTGGACTTGGCGTGGAACTGTGTTTCTGTGGCTGACTTTCCCCGGCACTCTTACCCTCACCCCCAAGGAGCCCCAGGACCTAGTGTCCATCCCCAAGTTCTCAGACATTTTAAATGGAGCCTACAAATTGAAGGCTTAGACAATCCTTGCAAGTTTGGAAATCTTTCAGATCCAGTGCTGGCGTCTCCTGGGACTTGGCCAGTGCCTAGTGTAGTTTGAATACAACAGTTGGTGGCCCTTGCTCTCTAAGATTGCAATGGCTGAGCAAGGAAAGCAAAACAGGATGTCATTCAGGAAACTTAGTTATTGTTAGACAGTTAACTCAGCTTCACAAACAATTTATAAAGTGCCTTTTTGGAGGGCTACCCTGTGAAGGCCTAATGCTAAAACCTTTAGCAAAGGCTCAAACAAAAGAGATGAAAGAAGATTCTGGGCTGGAAGAACAACGTGAGTTGATTTCAGACCTGCCATTCTATAAGGCTGAAAATGTTCCCTACATCATTGCAAAGTAACGGGATATGTACTCCAACTCTGTGTTCCACTAAGGGTGGTCCATGGGCCTTCCAGTCTGTGAAGTGATAAGAACTGAAGGCGACAGAAAGTGTTCAGAAATTTGTATCGCAATTTTATGTTGCTGTGACATTTGTATTGTATTTTATAAAATTATTTGTCCATGGTGAAATAGGTAATACTGATCCTTTACCACAGAGCATTTGAGTGTTCCCAAGACTCTCTGGCTCTAACTTGAGTGTCCCCAACTCTCTCTGGCCTTTGGTTACTAATGAGGTCACATTAGCACAGAAACCCGTGTGTCACTGGTTCTTCACCGCCATGGCATTCACATGGGCCTTTCACTCCCCACATCCATGCATTTTTCAGGGTCCCCAGGAGATGTCTCACATTTGTTCAAGAGCCACCCTCTGCCCCTAGATATCAGCAGTTGGACACTCCACTGAGCACCTACAGGCACCGTCAGGCCAGGACACCTCTACCCATCCTCCATGAGAGAGTGCTATCTCCTGTGTTCTCAGCACTACACAGTTTGCTTTCCCTTTCTGGGAGCTTAGCTTGGGGCCACACACGCTGGCATTGCCTTCTTTCTCTAGGGATCAGACACCCAGGCCTGGGCTGAGGGTGAGAAGCCTGTTTCATCTGGGGCTCTGGTGGCAAATTATGCCCACAGGCAGATGCCTCAGGGGTCACTAGCATCTTACAGCCCAATTTCAAGTAAGAGCTAGCCACTGCCCCCTATTATAACCAAGTGTTTTCCAGAGAGTTTTCAGAGATCTATACAAATTATTTTGTTAACTGGCAGCTTTTCTGTGCTTTATACTTATACACATGTTTTAACCTTCACTTAGTTTCCACGAAGCCCCTTTCTTCTCATGACCTGAAAGCTGTGACCAATGATGTGGACAGTGCAGGAAACAGAACTAACTTTTACGGTCGTAAGTTCCCCTAGACTTGGGAGGTTGGTGAGACTGAACTCTGACAGAAGCACAGAGGAAGTTTCCATTTATACCCAGTATCTGGTGAGTTCTGACGTCTGTGTTGCTGAGCAGGGCTGAGCATCTCTGAGAGGAAGGCCTCTCATTTAAAAGAAGCGGTGTGACCCTTTGCCTGGGCAATTACTCATTTCAGCTGTGCTGGTTTTAAAATGGAACATTCTGTAGAGAGCATCTGAGACACGATCGTTAGAAAACACTGAGAAAACTTATCCTGTGTATTTAATAAACAAAAACAGATCCTTTCATCACTGAAGACTGGCTTAAAAGAAAATCCAAAGCATAGTTGCAGGACTAAATCCTGCAGGATATATGTGTTTGCATTTATTTTTAATATGTAATATTATATACATTATTTAATATAATTATGTGTGTCTTTATAAATATGTCTGTACACACACACATGTATGTGTGTGTATAATCTGTACTTGAAGCCATTTGTTTTAAACCTCACTGGCACTTAACACTACCACCACCACATACTTTATTTAACTGGCTAAGCCTTCAAACTTTTTTTTTTTTTTTTTTTTTTTTGCATTCTAGCCAGGAATCTGACTAACCAGACATGTTTATTTATATGTGATTTTATTTTCTAAAAGTCTGTTTTGCCAAATAGTCTTCTTGAATAACTATTTCACTTCTTTGCCATTCAGTTTTCTTTTTTCACTCTGAAACAGTATATACATGCATCTGAGAGCTGATTTGGCTATAACTTTACACAACTAAGAAATAAAATCCAAAGTTAAGCTTAGAGGAAATAGCAAGAGTAAAACATATGTCTGCCATTAACCTTTGAGCCATCTCTCTCCAGAATGATGTGGCAGGATTGAATTTGGTTTTTGCTTTGCAATTGCCTTTGCCTGGGATGCATTTAAGATAACTGGTCATGATGCTAGTTAAAGGTCTGAATGTGACGCTGAAAAGGGAATTATGAATTCTCTAGCTCACAGATGCACCCAGAAGAGGAAGAAAAGGATTAGAATGAAAATCTATTGTGTCAGGGAGCTGAAATGTGCCCAAGGACATCAAAACATGTCCAGGGTCAGTCTGCATTTTGAATACTGACAATAATGATATCAGTCATATAAAGATGCATTGGCTGTAGCCCTAGTTTTTTTTTTTTAATTGACTATGATTATTGCAAGCATTATTTTCAAATACTTTTGCAAATATATGTTATTTTAGATCAATATGATCCAAACAGTGGACACAGTAGCCCGGATCCTCTAGATTATGCTGCAGTGACAAACGAATCTCAGTAGCTTACAATAACAAAAATGTATTTCTCAATTATGTAGTCCATTCCTGTGGGCTGGCTGTGGGTCTGCTCTACATGTCGTCCTTATTCCAGTGTCTGAGTTGAAGGAACAGCCCCTCTCTTGGACATTGCTGTCCTTGCAGCAGTGGGGGAAAGTGATGGTGGAACCAGAGTAGGTGATGTGTTATATTGAGGTTCAGGGCTACACAGGGGTGTCTAGGATGAAAGGCCCTTGACTGCTGGTCCATATGGAGATGGGAGAAGGCTTCTGTCTAGAAGCATAGCCTGGGAAGTCCAATGAATGAGTGGTGGAGAGAGACTTTTGCTCTTCTTCCTGAATAGACGGGGCATCCGGCTTTTCTCACCACATACCCCTTTCCTCTTCCACGTATACACCTGCCACACCAGTGACCTGGTCCAGTGCTTTCACTCAAAGGACAGGTGAGAGATTTTTTATCATGTACAACACATTAGAATATTTATCAGGCTTTTTATACAAGGCACACACTCCTGGATATGACAATTTCTTTCTCCTGAAAGGAACATCTAAGATAAATTTATGGTATATAGAAATTCAGCTCAGCAACCTACACTTTCTGCACCTTTGGTGTGTGATGGGCAGAGAGAGCTTATAATTTAGGGACCAGGCACCCTGTTGCTGCTCTTTGATCTGCTGCTGACTACTTATGACTGAGCACAAGTTCGTTGGCCTCTAAAGTCAGAAGGTCTGGATTAGCTCTGTGACTTGGGCAAATCACGTATGCTTTAAACCTTATTTTCCTCATCTGTAAAATGGGAAAACTAATCGTAATAATAACTGACAGCATTTTGAACATTCACCATGTACCAAGGACTGTTCTAAGCCTTCTATTATATTACTTATTACCTCCACTTACAGACTTAGGTCCTAAAGCACAAGGAGGTTAAACAGCTTGTCCACAGGTGCTCAGTGTACAAGCAGCAGAGCCAGGATTCTAACCCAGGGCCCCTGACTCTAGGTCATACTCCTGTCAACTAAGCCACGCCTTCCTTCTAGTGTTTAAATGTGGAAAAAAAAGACAGATAATAGATGTATAAGTAATAAATGCTGGCACATTTTCCCACATATAGCAAGCACTAAATAAATGATAGGTAAGGCTTATGTTAATATCTTTACTTTTTTGAAAATGTGAGAAATTCCTTTCTTCTCCTAGTAGCTGAGAGTGAGTTTCACAGGCGAAGGCAATTTTCTGGGACACTGTGCTTACACTAATGTGCTACAGTAATTTAATGAATGGAAATGAGGCTGTTAGAGGGGAGTGACTTTGGCTTCACCTTATAACCCATTTGTTGTTTCCCTTTGGGTAGAGCCCCTGGTGTTCTCCAATACGTCTCCCTGAGTGACGATGAGAGGGGAGGGCTGAGAAAAATGTAATGGGGTCTCATGTGGGGATCGAACACTTCATTTTCTGGCACAGCAAAGGCTAGAGGAGGAATGAAGCCTGGGGCTAGGACAGCTCCAGGAGCCTCACCCCAGTGGGTTAGAGCAACTGAGAGTGCTATAACTAAATTAAGGCGTTGTTTTTACAGAAGATGTTTGGCTACATTTCTGTGCATGTATTGAAATACTCTGTCTCCCCTTCCACTTCAGTAGTCATAAAGAGCATCAATAACGTGGGGTGTGGAGAGAAAATTCTATAAGAATATAAACCACAATGCTAATTCTGGCTCCTTCAGGGGAGTAAGTTATCTTGACATTTCTCTGTGTGTGTGTGTGTGTGTGTGTGTTCGTTTCTGAGTATAAAAATAATACAAGTTTATTATGAAAATAAGAACAGAAAACATTAAATTTATGTTGAGAAAGCACACAACATTACCCATAAGTACAGTACAATGGTTGTTAATCTGAAGGCATTCCAATTCTGGTTAGCCTGTGTGTTCAAAAATGCACATATTTATTTGTGACTTGGGAAGAGTAAGAAACTTACTGTTCATCTTCCTGGCTTTCCCTTTTCCAGATCTTGTCTCCTTTTTCTCATGCTAATAGAATGTGAATCTTTTCCTAAAGTCTACAGTTTCATGGCCTCTGTCAAATAGGACGCTGATCAACTATCAGTGATTTTATAATGTCTCAGATTTATTATCTAGCACCTCCAGAACATTTTGGGAAGGAAAAGAAACCTGGAGACAGGTTATGGAGTTGGTGAAGATGATCAAAACCTTTTCTCTGAAATGCTTAATGAAGATGCTTATTAACACATTATAATTAGTCCTCTTCAATCTTGTTGGTGAGAAAAAATATTGCCCAGGAAACAATTTCAATTGTAAAAGAAGTTCAGAACCAGTCAGCTGAGTATAAATAAGCAAATGGCTTTAATTACTATTTGACTTCCTTGATACATTTTTCTAATTTCAAGAGTCAATTCCAGCCACTAACCTACTAAGTTGGGAGAGTGGTTTAGGCAGTTGATGGTTGAGTGTGCTTTCACACCTTTACTTGAAAGCATTAAATGTTCCCAGCCCTTTACCACCCTCCACTGGGGGAGGCAAAACCACCATATTTTTTGCAAATAAAACTCATGCTTGGCCAAGCATGGCGGCTCAGGCCTGTAATTCCAATACTTTGGGAGGCTGAGGCGGGAGGATTGGTTGAAGCCAGGAGTTTGAGACCAGCCTAGTCAATGTAGTGAGACCTCCCCCCACCCCCACCCACCAGTTTCCATAAAAAAAAATTTTTTTAACCCAATTAGCTGGGCATGGTGGGTCATGTCTGTTGTCTCTATGCAGGAGGCAGAGGTGGGAGGATTGTTTGAGCACAGGTGTTCGAGGTTGCAGTGTGCTATGATTATGCCACTGTGCTCCAGCCTGGGCGATATATGGATGGATATAACTTCTGAAAGAAATCTCCACTCTCTATTATGCTTAAGATCATACTTTGGCAAAATAATTGTGAGGAAAATCCTTGTTATGTCATAGCCCAAAAATACTTTCTTATCCCAGAATGAATTTACTATTTTTTTCAAAACATACCATGTCAGCCTACCCAAGATAAGCAAGTAACATTTTTGCTCTTCACCATAATATTATATCTGCCTAAATGGGAAAAGCTAAACCACAAAAACTTTTGCTCAAAATCTTGTATCCTGAATAATTAAGCATGTGCGTACACAGAGAAGGTAAATCATCGGATTTTAAAATTAAATGAAAGCTTTTTACAAATTTAGAATTATTGTTCATTTCAAAGAATGTATAAACAAAATAAGAATAAAATACTTTAAAGCAGTGATTTCTTCCAAGTACAGCATGAAGCTAATTGAATGATTTTAATTCCCGGGCTTGTCGAAATAATTTAGACTCATTACAAAGCAAAGTGTTCCAGTTTGAGGTTTATGATGCCTGGCCCTTTTTGTTTTCCATAAAGCCAGTAATTGCATTTCAGCCATTGTACTGTTGTGGGTGGGAGATCATCTGTCTTTGTCTCTGCTTGCTGCTGCAATACGGACACAGGTGTCCAGGGCCACATTTAGAAAATGATACAATCAATTCTGGATTATGACTTTTGTCTAATTACCTCTTCTCCCAGAGTCTTATTGCCCAAGAAAACACATTTTAAGAAATTGTGAACACATTTCCCATAGGATAGAAATTAATTTATTACAACTTAATGGAGAGTACAATCAACTTTAATGGATCATTACACTTTGGTTCCCGAATATTCTGAGCAGGGAAGGATCTGAGTCTTGCTGTTAGTGATTGCTCCTGCCCCCTACCCCTAACACTGCTTCTTGGGGTCTTTTCAGTTATAAGCTTAGTGATGACTAGACACAGAAGTTATTTCAGACATTTTCCACTAGTTTTTGTTCTTTTGGCCTAATTTTGGCTTTGTTATTACACTTCATTGAATTGTGTACTAGCATATTTTTCCACATATAGAAATCATTTTATTATCATTTAATCACCTGTTCATTGTTCAAGCTGGAAATTGACTGATGGGTCCTGGCCCAATGGCTTTGAATAACCAAAAGTGTTTCTTTCTTTTAGAACTGTTGACTCTTTCCTTCAAAGAGCAGAAATGATTTATCTTTTCTTCTTCCATTGATTTCCTATAGGTGTTGTGATAAATTACTACACACTTGATGGCATAAAATCCCTACCAGTTCCTGAGAACAATCTGAACTCCATTTCACTGGGCCAGAATCAAGGTGTCAGCAGTGCTGTGCAACCTCTGCAGGCTCTGAGGGGGAGTTTTTTCCTTGCCTCTTTCCCAGCTTCCAATGGCTGCAAGCATTCCCTGGCACTCAGCCACATCACTCCCACCTCTGCTTTCGTGGTCACACTGCCTTCTCTTTTGTCTAAGTCTCCCTCTGCCTCCCTCTTGTAAAGATTTATTTAACTGCAGTTACGGCCCACCTGGATAATCTAGGATGATCTTCCAATCTCAGGATCATTAACTTAATCACATTTGCAAGGTCTTTGCCATATAAGGGAACATTCATAGGTAGCTGTCAGAGATTAGAGCCTGATATCTTTGTGGGGCAATTTTTAGCTTACTGCACTCACACATAACAAAAGCAAGATGTCTCATACTGCCTTCTGCTCTTTCCAAATAGTAATCTTTTATATGATCTCATTTGGTAGTTTTATTAAAGGTCTGTACACGTATAATGGTATAAGGCAAATGAGAATCTATGTTTAAGTCTATATAAATGTGGATTTGGACTTCTCTGCCAGGTAGGGCTGTAGATGGATATCTTATTATGCTCCTTTAAAAGACTTTTATTCTAGTTGGTTTCTGTGGAGACTAACCCAATTATTGGAGGGCATGAGCCACAACTCCTGGGTAGTGCCAGGCCTCCATGTACAAGCCCGGACCCTGCACATCTGAAGTCCCACCTGCCTCGGCTGATCACCCCCTGCGTTGACCATTATCCCTGATAGCCCATTGGAGCTTCCGGCAGTTAAGATGGTTCACCCCACCCTGCCATCTTAACTATTATATGATAATGTGAATGCTCCCTACCCCACCCTACCATCTTAACTACTCTTACCCCACCCGCCATTGTAACTGAACTTATGGTAATGTATACTTTTTGCCCCTACCCCCACCACTAACTGATCTTACTCTGTAACTTTCCACTGCCCACCCCAAACCTGTAAAACCAACTCCTATCCCACCGCCATTCGCTGATGCCCTTTTTGGCCTCAGCCCACCTGCACCCAGGTGAATAAACAGCCATGTTGCTCACACAAAGCCTGCTTGGGAGGGTCTCTTCATTCAGAGAGCATGTTTGAAAAGATAGTTGTTTGGGTTAGGTTTTCAGTTGCCCATTTCTAGCTAGAGATTTCCAAGTAACATCATTTAGGAACCTAGGTTTTCTGAAATGCCTCTTCTATACACTCCCACTAAGGGAAATTATTCCTGGGACTTAACTCAGTCCCACTTTACTTAGCCTGGTTCCTGAGCACTCTCTCAGCCTTGGCACCCTGGGCTGTCTGGGCTTCTGGTCTCTTCTGGGAACCTTGAACCTTCTATATCTGACTAGTCTCTGTAGCCAGGATCATGTCAGTCCTGGTGGAAAGGAGAAAGGCAAACAGAGAGGAGCTGTTCCTTGGTGCTCATCTTTCAGGAGTACAGCATCTTGATGTCTTTAGAATGTTAGCTTTTAGGACTTTCTGGTTAATTTTCATGGACCCTTGGAAACGTTACCCTCTTGAATTGTTTGGCTTTCTGTTGTCTCTTTCCCATGAATAACTGTTCGGCATACAGATTTATTTATTTGTTTATTTTTGTTCAGTTCTCTCTCTCTTCTTCCTTCTGGCCAACCACTGTCCTGTCTGGAGACCTGAACCTTGGGCAAGACCAATGTGTTATAGAGAATTAAGCAAGTGGATTCCTGTCTTCATCTCTTCTTTCTCCTTCTCCCAGCTGACTCTGAGATAATTTGGTTACTCTCTTCTCCAGTGGGAATTTCAAAGCTGTGTTTGACTTTTAAGTCCCACTGTGGGAAGGATTAGTGGAAAGGACTCATGCTCTGGTTTTCTTATCAGATTCAAAGGGACACCCTTAGAATGAAGATTTTCTCCAGAGTGTTTTAGCCCCTTTTGGTCAAGTTTGACAATTCTAATCTCATTATCCCCAGTCCTGTCCCCGTATACTTCTGTGGAGCTGTAGAATGCCTTTAGGAAAAAAAAAAATCATATTCCACAGTTGACCCCCAACCCCTGCCCCAAGCTCAGTCTATCTGAGCTCCTGCTTCATTCCTGGGTTCATCCAAGGGTACTCATAGTGATCCTTAGCTCTCTGGCTCCAGGTTTTAAAAGATTAGCCTTGAGCAGGCAGGTGTCTGTTAGTCACCTTGAGGACCAAACAGGAATTGTCCTTGGGAAAAACGCCTCTTTCTTTAATCCCAATGTCTTCACTCTTTAATAGAGCAATGAGAGTCTCTCCCTGTTCAAAAATGGCAGTAGTGCCTGTAATCCCAGCACTTTGGGAGGCTGAGGTGGGCAGATCACTTGAGCTTAGGAGTTCAAAACCAGCCCAGGCAATGTGATGAAATCCTGTCTCTATCAAAAAATACAAAAATTAGCTCAGCATGGTGGCACACACCTGTAGTCCCAGCTACTCAGTATGCTGAGGTGGGAAGATGGCTTGAGCCTGGGAGACACCGGTTGCAGTGAACCAAGATCACACCACTGCACTCCAGTCTGGGTGACAGAGTGAGACCCGTTCTCAGAAAGAAAAAAAAAAATGACTGTAGTATAGAAGAATAGGAATACAGACTTTCTTTAATTTGCCATTTGTAATAAATATAGTACATAAAATGAGCTATTATTTATTTGAGTCACTACAAGTTTGGACAAGTCCTGGCCCATAGTAACTGTGTTCTAGCCAGGCCAGACTGAAAAATGGCATTTGTCTGCCCTAACCTACTTGCAACTGACTTTCCACATTGCCAGCATTCTTGGAGTTGGAGAATCTATCTTGTGAATTTCTTTGCTGCCTAGAATTTCATTGAATTTTCTACACTGTAGGCGTGGCTCCTAGGTGGTCAAAAAAGCATGCACTCTGGAGTCACACAGGGCAAGGTTCAAAACCAGGCTCTCCAATTTACTGTCTATGCATGAATTATAAATTATATAAAGTGCTTCATAGAGTGCCTGGAATTTGTGTTTAGGATCAATAAAAGTTAGGTGTTCTCTATGTGTTTTTGTTAAATAAATGAGTAAGAAATATCCTGGATTACCTTAATTCTACTGTTTCATGATAAAAAATGTATATACTTTAGATTACATATTGTAAGGCACTTTTAGTTTATTTGTCCATTTGGCAAATATGTTTAGAATAGTGAACAAGCCTGTACAATATGGTGAAACCCCATCTCTCCAAAAAAAAATACAAAAATTACACAGGCATGGTGGTGCATGCCTGTAGTCCCAGCTACTCAGGAGGCTGAGGCAGGAGAATCTCTTGAACCTGGGAGGCAGAGTTTGCAGTGAGATGAGATCTCACCATTGTACTCCAGCCTGGGTGACAGAGTGAGACTTTGTCTCAAAAATAAAAAAGAATTGTGAACAGATATTTATTTGCAAAGCAACCAGAAGTAAACTTTTGCAATGTGCCAAGATTTTAGCCTATGAATTCCTTCATTTTTATGGGAAAATATTTTATTAGGCACATTTTAGAACTTTCTGATTGCTTAATATTCACATCTGTGATTCAGTATAAGGTATGAATATAGCCTTCCATTTTAACCAGAATCCCCTGATGTTCTGGTAAGGAACTGGTTGTTGAGAACTTAGCTTTCTTGAAATACCTAGAAATGCCCAGGGCCTGCATTTTTTGAACACTGATATGCAATAGACCAATTTAGTCAAATGCATATCTACAGGTGAGGTATTATTCCAAGTATTAATGCACAAATTAAGTGACTTGCACAAAGGTTACAGAGCTGAAAATTGGTGGAATTTATACTTGAATTTAGGTCTGATCAATCTAAGGTTCAAAATCTACTCCACCCTTTGGCTTCCATTCTCATATTAATAAGAAAAGCAATAATTCAAGCAGTTGGAGCCAAGGAGGCCCCAATTAATTGCTATAGGAGAAGCCACTTATCAACTAGCCTGGAGATCTGGCTTCTGGGTCTCAGCTCTGCTGCCAACTAGCAGTGAAATGAGGGTGTGGGGGTGGGTGTAGGGAGGCCTTCCTTAAATTTCCAATTTCTCTGAGCTTCTCAGCTGTAAACTTTAAAGCGTCACAGAAAAGTCTGGCCTTCTTAAAACCAAATCTCTCTCTTTAGCATCTAACAGATGGTTTTCTTTGTGGTTCCATAGGAAATCAAGGATATGAGATCCAGAAAATTTAAATCTCAGAGATCTGAGGGATGTTATAATATTGCCCCTTCAAGTGACAGCACTGTTAGCAGTGGAAGAGAGCTGAGTTAACCCAAAGTACTGGTGGCAAATCCATACACTGCAGCAACTTCAGCCCTTGCCTACTCAGAAGAAAGAATGTGACTAAGGGTCATAAAACAGAAAAAGAGATGAAGGTAAGTTCCAGAGCAGGAGTGGAAGTTTATTTAAAAGGGCTTAGAACAGACAAGAAAGGAAAGAATCTTTGGAAGCGATCCAAGTGTGCACCTGAAGATCAAAGGGAGAAGAAAGAACGTTTAACCTTGATTTTAGGGCTCTATAGCTCACCTCTCTCCCATGATTCTTCCCTAAGGGTGGGCTTCCTGCATGTGCAGTACCTTCCCTACCCTTGGGAGCTGAACACATACAGTATGTTTAGGAAGTTGTACTCATGTCCATCTGAAGGATTTCTTCCTTTTTCTGGTGGAGTGTACCCTGAAGACCATACTTTGCCATTTTTGTCTCTTAATATGCATGCCCAGGAAGCTTCTTCTCCCTGGGATGTGTCTTTCATGAACAGTTTAACATTAACAGGTGTGGACCATCAGTAAATGGCCTCTCCCTGGTGTACCCGGCAAGAAAATGGCAAGGTCATGAAAGGCAACGTGACTGAAGAATGATTCCAGATTGAAGGAGACAAAATGTCAGAGGTATTCAAACCAGAGCAAGGGTGGGCTTCCTGCATGGGCTTCCTTATCCTCGGGAACTGAACACGTACAGTGTGCCAATTTATCACTTTTAGAGAGGCAATGCAATAATTGCTGAACTATCATCTGACATTTCTAGTGGGCTGCGGGAGGGAGTCCTCTCATGACTAACTACTTGCAATAGCACTACTCTGGGAAGTTGTAGGATTTGGAACCATGTATCTACCCTTTCATAGGCGAGGTAGGATTACAGCCTTGTTAAAGTCCTAGAGAAATGGACCAGGTTGGAGGTGGCAGCTAGGTGGTGGTGGGATGGGGCAGGTATGGGGACCAACTAGACCCTATATCTTGATCTTTAAGTTACTTATCGACTTTCAAGTGTCCAAAGCATTTGTGTGTGGGTCTCCCTCCCCCATTTTACATACTCTGAATCATCAGAAAAGTGCGATTACTTGTCCCTTCTTGAAGTTTATGTAGTAAAACACCTCGGAGTGTACTTTTTAAATTATCATGTTTTAACTTCTTATTTTGAAATAACTTCAGACTTACTGAAGAGTTGTAATAGAGTACGAAGAATTCCCATATACTATTCATCCATATTCCCCAAATGTTAGCATTTAACCACATTTGCTGTATCATTTTTCTTTTTACACACACAAACACATTTTGGAGACTTTGAGAGCCAGTTGCTGACATGCTCCTAAAAATAATTTACCCCTAAATATTTCCGTGTGTTTCTCCTAAAAATAAGGCCATTCTCTTACAGAATCACAGTATAAATTTCAAACCCATGAAATTCACATTACTATAATACTATTATATAATTTATAGACCTTGTTCAAATTTCATAAGTTGTTTCAGTAAATTTTTTTTTTTGGCAAAAGAAAAAGTCCACAGCTAAAATATAGCATTTAATTGTCCCATGTCTTTATGTTACCCGAAAGGGTTCCCAATCCAGACCCCAAAAGAGGGTTCTTGGACCTTGAGTGAGAAAGAATTTGAGGTGAGTTCATAGAGTGAAGTGAAAGCAGGTTAATTAGGAAAGTAAAGGAATGAAAGAATGGCTACTCCATAGGCGGAGCAGCAGCAACGGCTGCTCGACTGAATATACGTAGAGTTATTTCTTGATCATATGCTAAATAAGAGATGGATTATTCATGAGTTTTCTGGGAAAGGAGTGGAGACTTCCCAGAACTGAGGGCCCCTCCCCTTTTTAGACTATATATGGTAACTTTGGACATTTCTGTGGCATTTGTAAACTATCATGGCGCTGGTGGGAGTGTCTTTTAGCATGCTAATGGATTATAATTAGCCTGTAAAGAGCATGAGGTCAACCAGAGGTCCCTTTCTTTGCCATCTTGGTTTTGGTGGGTTTTGGCCAGGTTCAGTCCTGCATCCTGTTTCATCAGCAAGGTCTTTGTGACCTGTGTCTTCTGCTGACCTCTTATCTCATCCTGTGACTAAGAACGCCTGACCTCCTGGGAATGCAGCCCAGTAGGTCTCAGCCTTATTTTAGCCAGCCCCTATTCAAGATGGAGTTGCTCTGGTTTGAATGCCTCTGACATTTAGTTTTCTTCAAGCTGGAATCATTCTTCAGTCAAGTTACCTTTCATGACCTTGCCATTTTCTTGCCAGGTACAGGAGAGTTCTCTGCAGAATATCCCTCAGTCTGGTCTTATCTGGTGTTTTATCCTGTTTCCTTATGATCACATCTATTTAGGTTGTGCATTTAGGGCAGGAATACTGTGATAATTGTCGTGTTCTCAGAGCTTCCCATCAGAGGCCCTGAGGTTCACTTTGCCCAGGACTGAAGATGTTACCTTTGTCACTTGGTTAGGTGTTGCTTTCAGGTTTATCCGCTTGAAGGTGTTATTCTCCCCTTTGTAATTAATAATTATCATTTGAGGAGACACTTTGGAAACATTTAAATGGCCTGTTTCTCATCACATCTTCACCCACTAATTTTAGGATTCTTGCCTGAAATGTTTATTGCTGCAGAGGTTGCCAAATGGTGATTTTTTTTGTCATTTTGTTTTTTCTACTATGTTTATTAGCAGAAATTTGACACCATTGGTTTTCTAACATTCCAGAAAGACTTAATCTGTAAAAGAGAAAATATCTGAGCTAAACTAAATTTATGAGAAATAAAAACCTCTCCTCTCTCCTCTCCCTAACCGCAGAGCTCAGGTATTCAGCTAAGTGGCTTATCTGTCCATATTTAATACCATGGAAATGTGCAGAGCTTTTGGAAATTGTTCCTAAGGCCATTTTCTATTTTAGGTGACAGAACTCCTAATCCTCTCTTAGATCCTTCTCTCCTCAGGTTTACCCCACACGTTTTCTGCTGAAGTCTTGGTTTCATTCTGCCTTTCCTGGCAGAAGCAAAAGCTCTCTTCTGAACATTAACGAGTCTACTCACCTGCAAACCTCTTTCAGGGCATGGCTGGCAAGCGGACATTCCACAGACACCCTTACCCATTTTATTTCTAGCTCAGCACTTTCAGTAACCCCTTATCCAGTCTTAAAGTCCAGATACTCAAGATGCATCTAATTAAGTTCTCTCACTCTCCAGGGTAAAATTAGGCAATTATTTATTCACACTTAATTTCCATACTCTTGAAATGCCTTTTCAAAAATAGAACCTATGACAGACGTCTCCTCCACTAGGCTCCTGAAATACAAAGCTATGTTTAGGACTCTTCCCCAAACTCTTCCCTCAGAAGCTTTCCAACCTTCATCTAGATTGTCTGTGAGCACCATTCCTTTCCTGGGACAGTCAATCTCTGCACTGCAGACATCAGAAGATTCTCAGATTATTCTAACAACTTCTTATACATTTTTTCAGAGAAGCTAATATTCACTTATGCCCAAGGACCCATGGACAAAATTGACCAGCTTCCAAGAAAATGTTTCTTCCTGGTTAATAGACTGTGTTACTTTTCATCTTAGGAAATTGGATCTCTTTTGCATTATAATATTATGCCCCTCTCAAGCAGAATAAAAAGTATCCTCTGGTCCAAAATTCATGACACAATCACCTGTTTCTGGGAGGAGAAATGCATTTATGACTAATCATAAATCTTAAGCTAGGAATTGAAATTGTAGGGCTGTCACATAAAGCAGACTTTCTTTCCCAGTAAGTGCTGAGGAACTGAGTCACTCGTTAGTACCAGAAATTGCTCTCTTTGGAGAAACACCAATTTCTTCTGAGTAACCTTGCTTCTCTATAAGGAAATATTTAGAGATAATATTTTTCTTTCTTCTACCCATTTAAAATCCTCAAAAGACAGCATTTCCTTGCTTCATCTTTGAATGGGCTAAGAAAGAAAAAACTCCTCACCAACAGTTTGGGCTACTTTGGGACAGGGAGCCTATCTTCTATGGAAACTCACCAGACCAAAAGCCTTTCTAGAACTTGAGTTCAAGATATAGCCTCTGTATCAGCATTGAGCTAGAACAACATGTATTCAGAGACCCAAACTTCTGTTAGTTACTATAACATTTCTAGATGTTGATTGATGAAGTGGACTCAACTGCTATGTAAACTGCATGATAGTTTATCCTAGGCGTGTTTGAACTGGACATAGAATACCTTGGCAAAACACATCTGTAAACTCTGACTATTATAATATCTAGTAGGCCCATAGGAACTAATGGCTGAATATTTTTAAAACTATTTAAAAAGATGTGACTTGTAGGAACTAAGGGCTGAACATTTTATCTGTAGCCTTCCCTTGAAAGTTTGGAACTTTTAATCACTGGACTATCCACATGGGGTCTGGACAACAAAATTCTGGATACAACCTATCCCCATCAGTTGAGTTAGAAAGGACATTTATAGCTAACAGGCATTAGGGACTTAGATTACATCCTGAAAAATACTTTAGGCAAGAGGGGATAATTTGAACATCAATTATAACAATAATTGCAATGGAATGAAATATACCATACATTAAAATTCATGCATTTATAATGATTCCAAAACAAACAAAACCAATCCAGTTGTCATATTTGGATGTTGAAGGCAAGGGACCAACTCGCTCTTCTAAAAATTGGTACATAATTGGAAAGAATCAAGCATTTATCCTGTCTTTCCTATACCTCACTGTAACCAAATAACGGATGAAGGAAAGTTCTTTCTTATAAAAGACTTCCAGATAATAAACAAGAAATGATAAAAGAGCATTAGCGTTTTGCCACAGCAACAATAATGGATTTAGGCAATGTTATCAATGACTCTGAATCTTTTAGGTGGTGGGCTAACAGCGAACCCTAAAATAGAAAGACCAACCTGCCAGCACTTGAATCTGCCTGTCAATCTTGACATATCCAGAAGAGGGGCAACCTAATAGTTTGCTTTGCAGTGAGATGCAAGAGAAAATATAAAACACAACCTGTAAAATATTTGTAACCAAAAGTTGAACTTGATTCTCATTAAGTCTCTAAATTTTACTACCAGTACACAGGAAATAGAGAGGAGAGAGGAAATGTAAAACAATATCCCAGGGATGCAGTCAGCAAGGTCCAGAATGTGGGAAACTCTCAAGACAGCCCGATTTCTTCAACAAACAAATTCCAAGAAAAAAAAATCAGAGAAGAGGAACCCACAGATGAAAAGACACCTATGAGAAGCGTCAAACAAATGCGATGTGGACTTAAGACCCTGCCTCAGCAGAGCAACTGGTGAAAAAAGACATGTACTAGGTTACCAGAGACATTTGAACATGTGGGTATTTGATAATACTAAGTAATTGTTTGTAATATTTTGGTGTGATCATGGTATTATGGTCATGTTTTTAAGAGTCATCTTTAACCAATACTTACTAAAGCATTTACAGATGTGTCTTAGTCCATTTTCTATTGCTTATAACAGAATATCTGAAACTGGATAATTTATAAAAGGAATTTATTTATTACAGCTGTGGAGGATAAGAGGGTTAATGTTGAGGGACCACCCCTGGTGAGGAC
Organism: Plecturocebus donacophilus; assembly: GCA_004027715.1. Lineage (NCBI taxonomy): Eukaryota > Metazoa > Chordata > Mammalia > Primates > Pitheciidae > Plecturocebus > Plecturocebus donacophilus. The sequence continues at coordinate 89,746 of PVKP010002561.1, forward strand.
CTTCTTGCTGGTGGGGACTCTGCAGAGTTCCAAGGCAGTACAGGGCATCACATGATGAGGGAGCTGAGTGTGCTAGCTCAGGTCTTTCTTCCTCTTCTGATGAAGTCACCAGTCCCACTCCCATGATAACCCATTAATCTATGAATGGGTTAATCAATTCATGAGAGCAGAACCTTCATAACCCAATCACCTCTTAAAGGTCCCACCTCTCAATACTGCCACACTGGGGACTAAGTTTCAACATGAGTTTTGGAGGGGACCAACATTCAGACATTTCATAACAAGATGAAATTATAGATGTCTGTGATTTGATTCAAAATAATCTATGGGGCAGAAAAGTAGGTAGGAGTATATATGCAACAAGACTGGTTCTGAGTTGATCATTGTTGAAGCTACTGAAAAGTTAAGTAGAGGTTTCTTATAAACTTTCTGTAATATTATAAAAATACTTTAGACATTAGTTGTAGATCATTTTTATAATAGAATCCTTTAGGTTAGAAAAATAAGTTACTACATTTTTAATGTTCCTGTATTTAGATGGATATGTGCAACAATTTGAGTATGAGTAGAATGAACTCTCAAAGGACATGTATCTCTTCCAGTTAGGATATATGTCAATCATTATATCACCCCTGAAACCAGAGGTGATACAATGCTCTATAAGCTCTTCCACCTGGACACCATTCCCATCTCCGTCAGCCTTGTGAACCTTACCAGACCACTTCTCCCACAAGGCCAGACAACCATCCCCATCACCAATGCTCACCTGTCAGTCATGACCAATGGGAATCTGAATTTCTCTTACTATCTGGTCAGGTCTGCACTGCAGAAGATTCCTTTGCATTCACAGGTCCTTCCCCACCAGCAGCCCTGGGCCCCGAGGAGTTCTGTATTACTATTTCATATGATATCAATGAGCCTGGTCAGCAGTGTCGTCTACTTGCAAATACAGGTAATGCTGCTAAGATATGTGCAGTGCCTTATCTATAATTATTAAAGTAGGGAGAGTTTGCAAATAAATTTTTCCCTTTTTAATTGTCAATGCTATGATATCAGTCTTCGAAATAATGCTTAAACAGTTTAAACAATTATTTCTTTACATGTCCTCTTTCTCCAGGTCTGTCCTATTTTATCTCATAAGCTTCAATAGTTGTCCTGGGGGAAGAATGGCAACTTAGCTTTAAATAATTTTATTTGCACCTCCAAGTGGGGACTTCACTGTACCCATGACTGAAAACCGTTGATAGAAAATGAAAATGACAAATAGGATAAGTTCTTAAAAGGAAACGGGTATTGAAAGTTGCATGTTTCCATGGCAAGAGAAAGTGCAGTAGTAGATAAGTTAGGAAATTAACATTTCATAAATGAATATAAAGTTTTAAAGCTCAGTTGCCTGAAATGTTGACTTAATTGCGTGTGAGTGTGTGTATTTAAAATGTATTTAATATGGCTTGGGTAGCAATGCTAATTCAAGTTCTTGAGCAACCAAAGTGTTATAAATAATTCACTGAAACAAGTTTTAGAAAAAAAGAGCTTTATAGCTGTCATCTAAAAGTGCTAACGAAACGCCAATTTGTTCTTTATGTTTTAACAGGAGCTTCTGTCAAGGAGGGAGACAACACGTTAATCTCACCAGCACGGGTATGCTGAACCATTCCTTCACTTTCCTGCTCAGGGCAGATCACCTACAGCCAGCGATAGTTTATCTCCCCTTCACCATAGTGCCACCTGACCCCTCACTTTTGCAAGCATTCACAGCAAATGTTCCTTTATTTGTCACTGAAGACAACCTTGTGACCTCAGTTCTCTCTCAGGAAAAGCCTGTGGCTTCCTCAGGACTTGTGGCACGGACAGAAACTTTAGGGAAACTGACCCAGACCAGATGGCAGAAAACACAGCCCTGGGGACAGCACAGTGGTGCAGAGGGTGGCAGAGTCTCTCCCACCAAGGTCATTTGGCAGCCAGCCACCACTGAAGTCAGCCCTGGGGCACGCATGCAGCCCAGATAGAGCAGTTACCCTCTGATGGACGTCATACCCTTGGCTGCCACGGTCTTCCTGCTGATAGTGGCTGCAGTGGCCTTGTGTGTCTGGTTGCTGAGCCAAAAGGTAGAAAAGGCAAAACCCCTTATCAAGCCCCAGACCAACCTGGAATACACAATCCCAAGTCATAGGCCAGAAAGGAGCATAACACTTCCACTCTCACAATGACACCCCTTCTGCAAAGCTCCAGCAGCCCCCCAATCTGTCTTTTCAGGACCCCGCAGTGTGAACAAATGTCTTCTCCAGTGGCCAAACCAGTGGACAAATGTGCTCCTTGGAACACGTGGGTGAACCTGGACCCCAGCATGGTCAAACTCTGCCGACAAACCAACCCAACGCTGAAACACAGCCAGTACTGAGTGTGGATTGAGGGTGTGCATTTCTTATTGACCACCTACCGTGTGCCAATCGCTGGGATAGGCATTGGGATATAAAGGCAAATGAATGCCAGTTCCATCAACTGAGAAAAGCCAGGCCCTGCTAGTGATTCAGTGTTCAATCCTAGCTCCGTGGATCAGTTGCTCAACATATAAACCCTTTACTAAGGTGGTACAGAACGTGTTAGCCCCACTGAGAATGTCAGTATTAACTTGGGGCATAGAGTTTAAGGAGGAAAACTTTGAATACTTTTCATTGAGAATTCCCTCTGAGTGAGGCAGCAGGCAGTGCAATAACTATTTCAGCATGTACAAGCAGTAATTTATCACATCATTGAGTATGTTTATGTAACGTTTTTCTGTAATGCCTTTTCCTCCTTGGAGTCTCTGGGTTTGATTTCTTAATGTAGGAATGCCTCAGTGCTCTAGGTAGTGTTGGAACATTCTGGCCCCTTTTGAAAGTATCCACTTAATACACTGTGTTTCATCAAGAGGCTTTGTCTATTCTAATTTATAAAATCAAGCCCAGAATAGAAATATTATTTGAAACCCTATGGGACAGAAAAGTTAATTGAATGTTTTTTATGATGCCTCAATTTGGCATAACTTTACAATGAGTTAAAATAATGGTCCAGGCCCAGTGGCTCATGCCTATAATCCCAGCAGTTTGGGAGGCAAAGGCGGACAGATTGCTTGAGCCCAGGAGTTTGAGAGTAGTCTGGGCAACATGGTGAAACCCCATCTCTACAAAATAAGCAAACAAACAAGCAAAATTAGCCAGGCATGGAGGCATGTGCCTGTAGTCCTAGTTACTCCGGAGGCTGAGGTGGGTAGATTGCTTGAGCCTGGGAAGTTTGGGCTGGAGTGAGCTGTGATTTATGAGACTGTCTCAAAAAAAAAAAAAAAAAAAGTAAATAATGTAATAATGACAAATTCATATTTGAATTGTCCAATTGAGGCTGCAATTGGCCAACTGAAGCTTATTTCTGTAACTGTAAAATGAAGATATTAGTACTTGTATTAGGAATCCTTCAGGCTGCAAACCTGCAAGATATCCACTATCAGTGGTTTAGGTTGGAGATAGGCAAGCTTTTTCTGTAAAGAGTCACGTAGTAAATATTTTAGGCTTTGTAGGCCATGTATATATATTCTGTCATACAGTCTTCTTGCTTTGTTTCTTTTTAACATTTTTAAAATGTAAAAAGTAATTCTTAGTTCTTGGATTTGGCCCACATACCATAGTTTGCCAGTCATTGATGTAGGCAATAGACGTGTTGAATTATCTCAAGTAATGAGCATGCTGGGGGTGGGCATTATAAAATGGTTCAGTAGTTCAAGATTGGCGGCAAAGACCGAGCTCTTCAGTTCCTTCTGCTGTACGTTCCTTAAGCTGTTAACATTTCATTCTTTTATTTGATTCCTTGGAAGATGTTTGCTGAGGCTCTAAGCAATACAGCCACATTCAAAGGCAGAAATCACAGTGGAAGAGAGATAGAGGATGGAAAAATGGTTTTTTAAAAGAGAATCTTCTGTTATTATTATTATTATTATCATTTTTAATCTTGTAAGAGGAGTTTCTCCCTAAACTTTTTTTTATGTCTCATTGTCTAGAAATGGGCAAAATGACTTTTCTCCCTTGACCAACCCCTGGCAAAGGCACATAGGATCCTCATAACTGACAGTCTCTCCCAGGGCTGAAGGAGGAGTCTACCAATTCGGAGACCAATGGCTCAGCCCAGCATGTAATTAGGAAAGGATGGGGGATAGCAATTAGATAGACAATGAATAGGTTCTATTAAAATATTATACAAATATTGAAATACTTGGGAACCAAAGATTTTGATCTTTCAAATCAGTGTCTCATATCTCCTTTTCATGTTTTAATGATTTTTCTTGAAGCCAGAGGCCAGTGTTTCTCAATAGGGGTGGGAAGGGTTGTGATGGAGGTGTGAGTGAGGGGAGATGTGCCCCCCAAAGTACATTTGGCAATGGTGAGGGACATTTGTGGTTTTCAAAGCTGAAGGGGGAAGGATGCTTCTTGCATCTAGTGAGTAGAAGCCAAGGAGGCTGCCAAACATACAAAAATGCACAGAACAGCCCTCACAGCAAAGGTGGAAAATGCCAACAGTGCAGAGATTGAGAAACCCTGTTTAAGTCACAATGAAGAGTTTTCCCATATACTCAATAAAGGATAAACTTAGATTACTGACTCTAGGCAAAAAGTATATTCTAAAAACTTCATGGTGGAGTGAAAATCCCACAGCATATTTGAAACTCTGATTGGCTAGTGGTATACATTAACATTTAAAAAAGAGGATGTATTTAAAGCCATGCAAAACTTGACAGCAGACTCATTTCCTCGTATTACTTGTCTAAGGAAAATATTTGCCTTGTGTTAACAGGTGGAACATATCAGGAGACTAAAAATGAGAAAGGATATTCACAAAGGTAAAGATGGGGTCAAAGCGTTCCCAAAAGTCTGATGCGTCTAATATGTTTCATATGGAAAAGGTTTTGTTCTCACCCCATCTTTTTTTTGTTTGTCTGAGTTGCACTTCCCTCCCAACTCAATTTTAACTGCTCTTTGGGAAAACACACTTCACAATCTACAGTATAAATGAAATCATAGCATGTTTGGGCCTAGAGATGATTACCATGCCTTAGATACTTGGACCTAATGCCATGGACAACTGTGGCTGAAGAACATTTCTCTACTTTTCTTTCAAAAGTGCTTTTCTCCAGTGCGTCTGGACTTCTGAATTGTATAGTCCCTTTCAAGTGTTTTTGTTTAAAAGGAGGAGGAATGAGAGGCTTAACCCAAGCTTGGCTTGGTCATCATGCAACTCAGAATTGTTCTTAGGCCTGTTTTAATCTGGGCACTTGAAAGGAGTACAACGGCAGTGTGCCTGAGTCTGCACATACAGGGGAGACTGAGGAGCATCTCTGAATCCAGTAAGTGGGTTTTGTTCCCCATCAGCTGGGCAGGGAGAATGCCTGCTCTTTGTGGGAAAGCCAGACATACTTGGCTCAGGGAGCATGGGGGCCTCTTCCTTGCTGCAGCCACAAGGTCTCTGGAGCTAGGATTACCTGCCCAGTGAAACAAAACAGGCTGACTTCCCCTCTTCATTTTCTTGTTAATTTTGCAATTCCACACATAAAATGAGGCTGCCTTCTCATGGCGATCCACAAATGTATGTTAGGCATCCATACTGGAAGGAGATACAGATACTTAAAAATAATAATTCATTTTATTGTTTGTGAGTGTGCCTGCTGGAGCCAGAATATCAGTGTGAGATCCAGATGTCAAACCTCAGTGGTTAATCAAATAATTAACAGAGAGTTTGGAAAATTTTCTTTTAGAGGCTCTGGAATATTCTACTGATTAACAGATGGGTTCAATTATAAGTAAATAATGCTTACCATTTGATGCTGGCTGAAAGTGTGAAAGAAATATTTTTGGCAAAATTTCATTTAATGTTGAAAATTGAAGTTTTAGAAATGGAAAAATCAACCTGAAATGGCTTCTCCCCTATGCGGAGGCATAACAGAATAGTTTTGACTGTTTATCATCATGGAGTCACTGCTTCTTAACAAATGACTGGCGAATTAATAAGTGTACAGCAGAGGTTAATGCCAGAAGATTGGCAGGTTTTTGCTTAAGAGAAGGTATACTCTGGCTGGGCTAGGCTGGGAGTGGAGGTTCTCTTATTTTTTTTGACCTCCTGAAAACATTTTTTCGTATTAAGAGGTCTTGGCAGATTCCAACCTTTAGCTGTTCCTTCTCAAACATCTGGGTACTCTTCCTTATAGTCCTGCCTTAATTAGGTGAGGCGAGGGTGACACAGAAGCTGGCTTTACCCTCTGGTTCTTCAGATTTCTGGAGCTGAAGTGAACACATTTGGAGGGTAGGTAGAAGGTGATGATACGTATCAGGTGATGGATCCTGAATTTTGGATGGGACTGAGCTATCCACTCCTGTATCTTTCAGAGACATCGTAGTTAATGATGAGGTTCAGCCCTGTGCGAGGAGAGGCGTGAGAAGGAGAGTTGGCTGGGAGCCCACTGTTTGGCATGCTGGATGATGGATCTTTGCTTACGATACTCGAAAACACCACTGGCTGTTTCGTAGAGACCGAGATGAGGCTGCCTTCTCATAAAGACCCACAGACATTTATTAGGCACCTCATGTATGTGAAATGCTAGTTCTTCCCCCTGGTCTGAAGATGCAAGATGCTATCCTTCAAGGATCTTTTGGGTTTGCTTCTAGTAGGCTCATCTACAGTCACACAAGAAGTGCCAGGATAGATGAGGGTATGGGAGAAAAAGGACAAAGACAGGCAGAGCTTAGAACAGGGCTTTATGTTTTCACTTCGAGTACCCATAGGTGAGTGCTGCCCATCTAGCGGGGCAGCAAGAGTTGGAGCACAATGGCCCACAGGGGCATGTCCCCCGCCCTCCGTGTTTCTCAGCCCAGCCTTGTACTCCCTTGGTGTGCCCCAGGTCTGGTGACATGGCAGAGTGGTTAAATAATCAACTCTGGGTCTGTTTTGGATCCTGGCCCTCTATTTCCTAGCAGTGTGACTTATTCAATTTCTCTGAACTTTAGTTTCATCAGTCAAAAATATGGAGATAATGTTATTAGTATATACCTCTTCGGGTTTTGTTAGGATCTAGTGATAGAATCGCCTGATATTAATAGAATAATAATAATTGTACAGTATTTTCAATGCCTCAGGCACTATACTAACTACTCTAAAAGAATTTTCTTGCCTAGAGTTTTGATGTGCTATTAAAGAACTAATCTATGACGTTTCTAAATAAACCAGAGGCTCATGTTCTACCCAAGATAGTGTATTATTGGTCGTGGAATTTCAGGTGAATGATTAGGATAGATGAGGTGTGTTTAGAAAGGGAACTTTCCAAATGCTCAAACTACCTGGCAAGCAGGGCCTTTTCCTTGGTCCTCACATGGAGACTTAGTAAGAAAATGGATGTAGGAAAGAGTATGTCAGGAACGCTTGCAAGGGACAGACTCCAGCTGAGAGAGATTGAGAGTTCGCTACCTTGCAGAGGGGGCTGAACTGCTGATTAAATACCGAGCCCCATTCCCTTCCTGTTCAAGCAGGGGTCAAATCTGCACAGCCAGGTCCTGGATGGGAAATCCTTACCTGCCCTTCCCTCCTCCCAACCCAATGTTCTCAGGCTCTCATCAATTGGTAATTGCTTTTTAATTCCAGAATTAACAAAGGACTGTCACTTTAAAAAAAAAGAATATCCTTAGCAAAATTAAAAGTATCCAACTATCACTGTAATTCCATCTTTAAAGTAAGGACAGACTCTTTGAACAAAGAACTTTATGGTGAGAAAAACAGATTTTTATGAAAAATTCTCTCATTTGTCCAGATTTGACTTTGGCCTTGGAAAAATCTCAGGATACACCAGCAGGGTCAGGAATTCACCTCTGGAGGCCAGGCTTATGGGTGCTTTAATCAGAGCAGAGGCAGAAACTGGGGCAGAGGGGAACTCAGCCTCCTCAATGTTGGTGTTCTTTAGAAAGTGTGGCCAGGTATCCCTGGTACATGTGTGCATGTGTGGTAGGGAAGGAGTGGGAGAGGGAGTGAGGGGTAAATTTGCTACTTAGGAGTCCAGACAACAGCAGTTCCATGGGTGTGCAACCTGTGCAGCCACACAGGGCCCATTCTCAGAAGGGCTTTGGGTTTGGTTGAACGCTCTGTGTCACCATCTTGAAATTAGAATAATTTTTGAACAAGAGGCCCCACATTTTCATTTTTCACTGGGCCCCACCAATTATGCAGATGTTTCTGAGCCCTCATAGAATTTACTTGATACTTGCATGAGACAGTTCTTCAGCACAGTTTAGAATTGTCTCCACTTTGCATCTGACTCTAACCATAGCTGTGGCTACAAGTTTCAAGCATGTTTGCAGCCGTGAGCGTGCCCTGTGCCACCCACACCAGGGCTCCTCTCTCTCCACTGCATGACTGTGGGAAGTTGGGCTTACACCTCCCCAAAGTAGGGAGCGTTAACTCTCCCTGGAATTGCTCTGGTCCTGTGGAAAAGTGGAGCCTATGGATAAATGCTTCCTCCTTTCATCTCCCAAGTGAACAGTTCTGAAATTTATTGTCTAAGGTTTCTCAGAACATCCTGAAGATTGAGCATAATACATTGGTGTGTGGACTCTTTTCTTTCCGTTTATCATCCCCGTCCCTCACTCCTGTTCCCACTCACAGATGAGTCTTCGCTTTTGAGGAAACCCATGCTAAGACAATAGTTTACATTTTCCCTGACTGTGACCCCTAGGATTGCAGACTCTGGGGCCAGGGAGCCATTGCCTATTGACTCTTGCATGACCCTTGGGTGCTCAGTTTTGTCTGGGTCACTTGCATCCAGGAAACCCTTTCAGCCGGGCCCGTTGCCTGCTGCAGCTCAGGTCTGTGAAGACACTGCTTTCTGCCTGCAGTTGTGAGCCAAGGGCCCTTGGGCCCACGAGAGACTCTGGCCCAACATGATTCTCTTGGAATCACGCTGAGGGACAGGCATTCACTGAACCATCTTCTAGCTGAACATCTCCTTACTCTTCAGTGCAGTTTCTCTGCTGGTCATGTTGGGCCCCAGAAACAATAACCCTTTTATCCCAACTTCTAGCAAGACCAAGATTTATTGTATTTTGTAATATTTTAGAAAGGCTTCTTTTCATTTCAACATGGTTCATGCTTCTGCAAAGACATTCGCTCTCTTCTTTAAAATAGTAGCTCTATTGAGATATTTACATACCATAAAATCCACCCAATTAAAGTATTCTATTCAATAGTTTTCAGTATTTTCAGAGTTATGCAATCATTACCACAATCAATTTTAGAACATTTTTTTCTTTACCCTCAAAGAATTCTTGTACCCATAGCATTCACTTACCATTTACTCTCAGTTCCTCCACCTCTAAGCAGCTACTTATCTACTTTCTGTTTCTATAGCTTTGCCTATTCTGGATATTTCATATACAGTCATGTACTGCATAACCACATTTCAGTCAATAACAGACCATATATATAGTGGTGGTCTCATGAGATTATAATGAAGCTGAAAAATTTTTATTACACAAATACCTACCATGTGTTACAATTGCCTACAGTATTCAGTACAGTAATATTCTGGACAGGTTGTAGGCTAGGAGCAATAGGCTATACAATATAACCTGGATATGTAGTAGGCTATACCATCTAGGTTTGAGTAAGAACACTCTGTAATGTTTGTACAACACTGAAATGGCCTAACGATGCATTTCTCAAAATGTAGCACTACCCTTAAATGACTTGTGACTGTGTATGGAATCATACAATGTGTAGTCCTTTGTGGTCACCTTTTTCAGATAGCATAATGTTTTCAAGGTTCATCTATGTTATAGCATGTAACAATTTTTGTTTATGGCCGAATAATATTTTGTTGCATGGATATGCCACATTTTATTTATTCATTCATCAGTTAATGAACATTAGGTTTGTTTCCATTTTTTTTGGCTATTATGAATAATTCTATGTGAATATTCATGTGCATGTTTTTGTGTGGATACGTATTTTCCTTTCTCTTACCCAGAAATGAAATTGATGGTTCATACGGTAACACTATGTTTAATCAATTTGAGCAACTTCCAGACTGTTTTCCAAAGTGGCTACCATATTTTCCATTTCCACCAGCAGTGTATGAGGGCTCCAATTTCTCCACATCCTCACTATACCAGTTTTTATTTGAGCCATGCTAGTGGGTGTGAAGTGGTATCTTACTGTGGCTTTGCATTTCCCTGCTAGCTAACAGTGTTTAACATCTTCTCATGTTCTTACTGGCTATTTGCATGTCTTCTTTGAAGAACTGTCTATTCATATCATTTGGCCATTTAAAAAATTGGGTTATTTGCCTTTTTTTTATTGAGTTGTAGGCATTATTTATATATTGTATACTAACCTTTATCAGATATATAATATACACAAATTTTCTTCCATTCTGTGGGTTGTCTTCTCAGTTTCTTGATGGTGTTCTTTGAAGAAGAAAAGTTTTTAAATTTTTTTAACGTCCAGTTTACCTTTTTTTATTTCTTGTACTTTTGATATTGTATCTAAGAAGCCATTTCCTATTCCAAAATCATGAAGATTTGTGTTCATACTTTCTTCTGAGAGTTTTGTAATTTTAGCTCTTAAAATGAGACACTTGACTCATTTTAAGTTAATTTTTATGTATAGTATATAGTGTGAGGTAGTGATACAACTTCATTGTATTGCATGTACATATGTAGTTGCCTCAGCAACACTTGTTAGAAAAGCTATTCTTTTCCCAGTAATTGTCTTTTTGATCTTTCAAAAAGGAATTGATCATGAATGTGAGGGGCTGTTTGTATACGCCCAATTCTATTCCATTGATCTGTATGTTTCTCTTTATACCTGTAGCAACCTATTTTGATTACTATAAGTTTTGAAATCAAGAAGTATGAGCTATCCAACTTTGTTCTGTTCATTTTCAAGATTCTTTGGGCTGTCCTGGATTTCTTCGATTTCCATATGAACTTTAGAATCAGCTTGTCAATTTCTGAAAAGAAGGCAACTGAGATTTTTTTTTTTTGAGATTGCATTGACACTGTAGTAAATTTGGAGACTATTGAATTTTTTTTTTTTTAATAGAGACAGGGTTTCACCATGTTGGCCAGGATGGTCTCGATTTCTTGAACTTGTGATCCACCCGCCTCAGCCTCCCAAAGTGCTGGGATTACAGGCGTGAGCCACTGCACTCGGTGAGACTATTGAATCTTAACAATATTAAGTCTTTTCATTCATAAATATGAAATGTCTTTTCATTTAGTTAGGTCTTTAATTTCTTTCAATAATGTATCATCATTTACAGCGTATAAGACCTGCATTTCCTTGGTTAAATTAATTCCTAAGTATTTTATTCTTTTTGATGCTATTATAAATGGAATGTTTTCTTAATTTAATTTTGGGTTGTTTATATCTGTGCAGAAATACAGCTGATTTTTGTACATATTGAACATTCCTAATCCAAAATGCTCCAAAACTCAAAACTTTTTGAGTGCCAACATGATGCTCAAAGATCATGTTCAAAGGAAATCCTTATTGTAGCACTTTTTAATTTTGAGATTAGGGATGCTCAGCTGCATGTATATGCCAATATTCCAAAGTCCAAACAAATTTGCAATCCAAAACAATTCTGATCCCAAGCATTTTAAATAAGGGATTCCCAATCTGTATATCAATCTTGTAACCTGCCACTTAGTTTAAATCTTTTATTGGTTTTAATTGTTTCTTGGTGGATTCCTCAGAATTTTGTATATACAAAGTCATGTCCTCTGCAAATAAAGATACTTTCATTTCTTCCTTTCTAGTCTGGGTGCCTTTTATTTATCTTCTTGCCTAATTACCCTTGCTAGAACCTGCAGTATGGTATCGAATAGAAGTGGTGAGAGTGGGCTTTTGTGTCTTGTTCTTCAACTTATGAAAAACTTCTTTCTCTTTCTACTAATATTACTAGCTGTGGATTTTTTATAGGTCCCTTTTATCAGATTGAAGAAATTCTCTTTCATTCCTAGTTTGTTGAGTGTGTGTGTGTGTGTGTGTGTGTGTGTCTGTGTGTGTGTGTATGAGTGTGTTTTAATCATAAGTGGTGTTGGATTTTGTCAAATGCTTTTTCTGCATCTATTGAGATGATCATGTGTTTTTTGTCCTTTATTCTATCGGCATAGTGTGTTACATTCATTGATTTTTAGATGTGAAACCCACCAATCCCACTTGATCATGGTGTATAATCCTTTGCATATATTGCTGGATTTGGGTTTGCTAGTATTTTTTTTGTGAGTTTTCCCCCCACTATTTTATCACTCTTGCTGTAAACCTCTGACTTTAGGGACATGAACTCAAACAGAAGAATGTGTGCTGAAAAGACATAAAAAAAAAAGACATTTTTTTTATCCAGGAAAGTTGTCGTGAAACATAAGTAGAATGGATTGGGGCATTTAAAATGTTTGAGTCTATAAAGAGGAAGCTGAGATATTTTGTCTTGGTTTAGTGCACAGATCACATTTAGAATAGTAGCTGGCATTTGAGTAGGTCTCTGGGGCAGAAGAGTCTACCAGAACTATGATGGAGGAGTTGCCCATACACTTTTCTACACCATTTGGCTGTGTCAGCTGCTGCCCCTACCACAGCCCATCCCAGATGAGAGTCAAGGTTAGGTTGTTCTAGGAAGTTGGGAGAGCCAGGAAGGAGCATTCAAGCTTTATTTGCTTTGAGGATGGAACTTGAAAGCATTGTTAACACGGAAGAGTCTACTGAGATAGCAAGACAATAGATATCACAATTCAAAGCCGAGGCCTTCAGTACAATGTAATATTTCTAAAAGAAATGATAGAACACACGTTAGATGACTCTTTAACCTTTCATTCACATTTTGAATGGAAGAGACTCAGGAATTAGAAGCTGGTGAAGAAAAATTTAGAGAGAACTGCTCTTTTGCCTGAGTGTTACCCCACCTCTGCCCTCAGTGGAAGAGATAGGAGTGCTTGGACGTTAACTGAAGCTTAGGAAAAGAGGTTTCAAGGGGCCTCCATGGAGACCTTAGCGTATGTCCCCTGCATCTGAGGAACACAGAATTATCTAAGGGGAAGAGATAGAATGACTAGCTGCTTGACAGTGACACAGTGAAGAAGTGCTCATGGCAGGAGGCCAGATCTTCTGGGGTCTGTCAGGCCAATGAGAGAATATGTGAATGATTTATTTAAACCCGAAATCGAGAATCCAGAGTATAAGCCGCCATGAAGTCATCTTAGATCCCACTGAAGAGGGTGGTCTAGAGGGGGATAGAGACCTATTTAAACCAGGAATCCAGAATTCAGAGTATAAGCTGGCATGAAGTCATCTTAGATCCCATAGAAGAGGGTGGTCTAGAAGGGGATAGAGACCTAAGACCTAAGCAAAGAGAAGCCAGGAAACTGCCAGATTTCTAGGGGATGAGCACAAAGAAAGCAACCAGCCAGAAAACAGTTGCATTTTTCCTGCCAGGGGAATTCTGGATGAGAGATCTCCAAAATCTCAGAGGAACTATGTTAGATCTCACAAGAAAGTCAGCTTTCAACATCTGCAAACACAGAGATCCAAAATTCTAAACCTCATGGAAGCAACAGTCGAGTAGAATCTTCTGCTGCCCTGACCTACTCATCCTTACTGAGCTTGAACGCTGAAGGGGTTGAAACTCTGATGAGCCAAAAGAGGAAGATCAAATAGGAGGGAAGAGAGAGTCTTTCCTCCCTTGACAGGCCCAAATTATAAGAGAGGGAAAAGCTCAATCTAAAAGCAAATTTGAAATTTTAACTATTACATGAGGCTGGACATTTTAATGCTAATCTGAAGTTGTAATTTATGACTTGAAGTGACCCTAGAACTATGTGTATTGGATCAGGAAATTCTTGAGGACTTCCTCTATCCCTGTCTGAAACAGTAGGCTTGGTCCTGCAGAGCCAACTGAAGGGGGCGTTGGGAGGCAAATAGTTTTCTGCTTACCCTCTGTCCTGCTGGTTCAGCTTAATTTTTACATGAGAATGATACATTTCTGTTTACTAAAATCTTACCTCTCCTACAAGGCTGAGTGCCGGATGCTGTTGACTTTCATTTCAAAATTTTGTTTCTCTAAAATAATACCCTATCTACATTTTACTTCCTCCAAAGGGCCTTGTCTGACCACTTGAGTTAGATGTGCTCTCAACCACCATAATGGAAATTTGCCCTTTTTGGCCACTGAGCATCAGAACTACCTTCCTATGTTTGAGAAATGTCCTCTTTATCATGGGGAACCAGCATCCAGGAATAGAAACTGAAATGCCAGATACTTCCATTCCAGCCTCCCTGCAGCTCATGTGCAAATATGTTGCCTAAATCAGAAGCCAGCAGTGGAAAGAAGCAGGGGCTGTCCCCAGTCTATTCTGGTGACAGGTGACAGTAACAGAAGCTACATCTAATTTCCAGAGGCAACAATGACAGAGAGTGGTGCCCAGTGTTGGTGGTGGTGAAGCCTGTAATATCTGCACCCAGTGGTAGCCACAGTCTTTGTCAGACCAGTTCTGCAGTAAACATTTGATGATAGTTCCTGGATCTGTAGCCACCAAGATCATAGCCATCAAATAATTTCAGATTTACAAAAAAGTTGCAAAGATAGTACAGAGAATTCCCATGTACCTTCACCCAGCTTCTTCTGATGTTAACACCTTGTGGAACCATGGTACAGTTATCAGAACTAAGAATCCACTACTGGTAGAATACTACTTTCTAAACTGCACAATCTATTTTGATTTCCACCAACATTTTCACTACAATGCCTATTATAATCCCTGCAAAGCCACAGTCCTGAATACCAAGGCTAGCAACAGCAGGAAGCTGCTACTACCCCTCATTCAGAAAGGACAAAAGGAAGGATTGGCTCCAGGAACTTGGAGAGTGTGGCTCCTGGGAGCTGTGGCCTTCAGCAGATAGATGCAGCAAGCCTTGCTAGAGTGTTGGAAAGAGGGAGGGAGCTGGGGAACAGGTACTCCCATGTCACCGTTAGGCCTTTTTCTGATCTTCTGCGTATGGCTTTTATTGACTGAACCCAACCAGAAGCCATAGGGCTAAGTTGCTCTTGATTCAGCCCATAGAAAGCAGCTTCCCAGGGCAGACAGCAGGGTGGACAGTGGATCTGGAGGTGCACATGGAAGGCGTCCAGTACAGGACAGACAGGTGACGTGTGGCCAAGTCAGCCTAGAAGCCCGCTTTCCTGATTTGAATCATCACGCTCCTTCTACCGGACCACACTGCTGCCTTCTCATTTTCACCTGGTCTAGGCTGCTTCAAGGTTCTTTTTGTTACAGATGAAAGGAAAAGCTTAGAATTTTGCAAACTGCAAGGGACTCATTTTGGCCTACATTCCACACACTCTACAATACAGAAAGCCCTGGGCCTTCTCTCCTGCTTTTCTTGGGTTTCCTCCCAGCTCTGGAAGCCAGAAGTCTATCTTGAGTCCCCACCCTCCTGACCTCTGGTGGCCCTTCTTTAAACAGAGGGCTTTGCTGAGTAGTTCCTTCTAACAAGCACAGGAAAGCCCCCAATAATTTTTGTGCGTGTATGCAATGGAAAAAGAAGCCTGGTGTTGTTTTCTGAGTAAGTCAGGTTTGCTTTCTTCCTGGAAAGAGTTTTCTTCTCTGAGGCTGTTATTGCCACAGTCAATTGAAATCTAGGAAGCTGCTTTCAGAAATCTTCTATGCTTTGGAATGTAATTGAAAACAACTGTTCTGCTTCTACTAAAACATATTCTGCTTCTACTGGAACCAGTATTGCCAACCAATCAAGGAGAGGGTGAGGGAGAAATGGTTTGGACAAGGGGAGGGGGAGATGGTGGTTGGGCCAGAGCAGAATAAAAAACAGGGTTTATAGGTTAGAAGAAAAAATATATAATTTGAGGTTTCCACATAGAATATATTTCCATCTGAGTTGCCCTGATGGCAAAATTGGTTATGAAGTAGAAAATCTGGGTGATTTTTTAGAGTGACAACATAGGGTCAGATCCAGACAGCAATAAGACAAGTCCAGAGCAGGACTGGAACCCTGGCCTTCTAAGCAAGTGAGGTTAGAGACAGGTGTTTACCCTGCCTGCTCTAAAGAGGAGACAAGGAGAATATTTCACAGAGCTGTGATGAAGACACACAGGGATGTGCTCTGAGCTTTCAGAAGGAACCCTGCCATTGACTTTCCAGTCACAGTCTCACTTCAAGAAGGCAGATTAGAATACTCCTCCCAACACAGCCTTTGCCTTTTGTTTCCTGCAGGCCTCATATTCTCTAGCCTTAGACTTTCTGTATGATTCATAATTTTCTTCCAGGCAAATGACCCATAACAAGGGCAGATGCCCACTGGGTCTTTGCCAGGTAGGTCTACACTTGGAATGTGTTCCTCCTTGAGCAAAGTACTTCCAACCCTCCAGGTAGAATGGCTGGGGAGGCTCCCAGTAGCTCTGACACACATTCTCCAGTGACTTGAAGAATACAGAGGATTTGGGGGCTAATTTGAGGAGACTGGGCTCTTACATGCTTTTCCTTATAAGAGAAAGAACATATTCCTCATTCCATTGGAAAGATATCAGAGTTGATCACATTCAGGAGCATTAAAAAGGACATTGGAGGTAAAATTACAACTGTTTCTTCTTAGAGCTTTTTATAGTTATAACATTAGGCATGGATGTGAGCTGATGCCAAGCGCTTTGGATAAATATTTTAGCTGCGAATCTGGGCCTCTGAGGTGTCGTCAACAGGCTGGACCCTGGATAAGTATCTGAGGGGCATCTCCCCCTTTTCTGGTCTCCCATAAGACTCTGTAGTCCCAATTAATTTCCAAATGTAAACATTCCTGTTGTTGTGGAACTTATGAGAGGCACATAATAACTAACACTTAGGGGGCCAGATACAGTGGCTCACACCTGTAATCCTAGCACTTTGGGAAGCTGATGCAGATGGATCACTTAAATCCAGGAGTTCGAGACCAGCCTGGGCAACATGGCGAAACTCTGCCTCTTCAAGAAATACAAAAATCAGCTGGGTGTGGTGGCACACATTGGTAGTCCCAGCTACTTGGGAGGCTAAGAAGTAGGATGATCGCTTGAGCCCAGGAGGTCGAGGCTGCAGTGAGCAGTGATTACGCCACTGTACTCAAGCCTGGGTGACAGAGTGAGACCTTGTCTCAAAAAACAAAAGCTAACATTTAGGACGGTGCCAAGAATTTAGTAAGTATTCGGTATTTTACATGTTTTAACTCATTTAATTGTCACAAACACTCTGTAAAGTACAGACTGCTATACAGTTTTCTCATTAGTCAAATATAGAGAAAGAGGCCAAGTAACTTGTTCATGTTCGTATAACTAGTAAACTTTATGGATGTTGTGAAGTGCTTCTCAGATCTGCCTATTTCCAGAATGAAGGAGTCATACCTCCAGCTAGTGGGATTGTGGCTGACAGCCAATACAGCCAGCTGTCTTTGGCACTGGCCTTGGCTGAAGAGAGCCACCAGGCTGAGGACCATGCTCATTTCCCAGGGCAGCCCACATCAGTGATTGATTGACACAGGGATACAAAGGCTCAGCCCCTTATTCCATCTCAAGATAATTCCAATGGTCCACTTCAGCTCCAGAGTCCCTCAAGTGTTGGCACAGGACTTTGCAGAGACTTCTCCCTCTGCCCAATTCTGCTTTTTTCCTTTTCTTTCCATAGCAGTTGATCCCAGGAGCACTCCCTAGTAAACCTCCTACCCTCTAAACATCAACTCAGAGTCTGCTTCCCCAGGAACCCAGAACTTGGCAGTGCTGGAGCTGCAATTCAAGCTTGGGCCACTGGCTCCATAGGCCAGGCTCTTCAGTGCCTTCTACTGACTCTCAAGAGAGGTATTACTGTTAAAGTTGGGAGAGAGCTTAAAAGTCTGGTAGTACAAAGCCATGTTAGTGCCTAAAAATCAAAATTCTCTTTAAATAGAGAGTGTCCTGCCAATAGCAGATCCTCTGTGTTTGTTCATTAAGAGGGGATGTATGCATGTGTGTAAGGGTGAAGAAATTAGGAGGTTCCCTCTGCACCTACATCTGTTTCCATACGAGGAGTGATTTGTTGCTGCTATTACTTAGCAGGATTGAGGTTTCCTATGGTTTTCTGATGATCTTCTAAGAGCATAAGCTCAGCGAAGATTGAGCTCCTGAGAACTGATAGCCCCAAAGTGATACCGCAAGGGGTAGGCACTAGAAGAAGGACAGAAGCCACGGCTGCTTTCTCCATTAGGCTGTGGAGTCCTTGGTGAAATGTTGAGATATCATCTGTATTCTGACTTCACAAGTCACAAGCTCATAGAATTGTATCTTTTGGGCCCAGAAAGAACATTGTGGGTCATGCAACCCCTTGTCTTCTACAGATGAGGACACGGAAGTAGGAAGGAGCAGAGAGTTTCCCCGGCTAGTCAGGGACAGAAGTGACTCTGGAGCCCTGAGCCTGGGCTACCGCTCAAGGCTCTTTCTAGCGCTCTGCCCTTCTACTTGAAAAGTTCTTGAAACAGGTCCAGCATTATGAGTGTGTCACAGTGATTATTCCATAAGCGGCTCTAACGCTTCCTGGCTTCCTTTGCATTTAAGTCGAAATCATGTGAGCATCCCGTCATTGCACTGCAATCAGAAGTGGAGTGCATGTGTTCTTCAGGCCAGTGAGTTCAGATTGATGTTCCTCTTCTACTCTTTATGTACACTGAAGCAGGGACCTTGGAGACCAGGTGGAACTTATGGCAAAGCTACAAGACAAAGGCATCCCAACCCATTTGAGACTTTATGTGAACAAGAAATTGCTGTTTTAAGCCATTGGGATTTCAGTAGTTTGACCTTTATGGCAACTTGGATGCACTACCCCAGGTCAATAGGCTTCTACCTCTGGGCCAGCTTGCCTGAATAGTACATAATGAGCAAGGTTGGCAATGGCAGCTTGGCATCTGGAAAAAACCAACAGGAATATGACAGTGCTTGGACACTCTTCTCAACTAAGAAGTAGAGGGCTGAGAGATGACAGGAGTTTCAAGATTGAGATAAGAATGGTAGTTGCTGGCTAAGTGTACCTCCCCGCTCTTCTTCTGGAAGTCAGGTTCCCATGGACACAGAGAAGGCTGGGTCAGGCAGCACTCACATGTTCTCTCTCTACTTCCAGGGGTGGGTTGTGGCCACATGCCTTTCCAGCCTGAGCCCAGCTGTACAGTCCCCCTTGCAAGAGTGCTAGGAACTGATAAGAGGAACTGATCCAGTGCCACTTCTCTATGAAACCTCTGCTCCAGGCCCCACTTCATGTTCCCACCTGCTACGGGCCTGGAGGACCTGGTTCTGAACTAAGAACTCACACCACTTTCCCCTGATGGGCACAGCTCTGCCTCTAGAGAGAAGCCTGAAGAAAGACAGAGGAAAGGCAAGGCATCCTTTCTACAGGGCTCTTCGTTTTGTGGCTATCACCGGGTGACTTTTGGCTCTGGAGCCTCAAATTAATATGTGGATTGCTGGCCCCAGTGTTGAATTCTGGCCAGCTGGGCTTGTTGTCCTTGCATTTCCTGGCACTGAGCCTGGCATGCCTACAGCAGCATGGCCCATTGATGGAGGGCTGGGTTGTCTGTGCCTGGTCTCTTCTGCTGCTCATGTTCTGTTTCAGAGAGACTCCCAGTGGACATTCAGTGACACATGCCCTGGTATCAGCAGGTCCAAGGCCCGACTCTCATACCCACACTTGACACAACTTAGTTAAGGCTGGCTGTTTATGGTTGTGATTAGCGGTTTCACTGCAAGCAGATGTGGCAGATGACAGGATGTGATACGGCTGCAGGGGACAGTCGGTGGTAGCTGATGATATAGATAATGGGAGAAATTCTGATAAAGAGGCTGACTTTTTCCATTTTTACTAGTAATGACACAGTCTCCACTGGGTTTTGCAAGTATCACAATGCAGGAGGAGATTAGCAAATACAGTAAAGTCCAGCTATTTATGTGTGAAACCAAGGCAATATGGTGACAAATACTTGGCTTTCTTGACATTTCTCTTTTTAAAAAATCTAATGTATCTTAGTTATAAAAATTAAAGCATTAGAGTAGAAAGAATAAGATATTTTATAATCCTAAATCTCTCTAACAGATGAATTAACAGTTTGACATATATTTTTCTATATTTTAATGCTGTCCTATATCCATATTTTTTTAAAACATAAAGGGGATCATACTATATATATATTAGTCTGTCACCTTCATTTTTATTGTATTTTAATGCATTTAGATGTTTTTCCATGTCAATAGGATCTACTTTATCTTAAAAAACAAACAAACAAAAAAAAAAACCTACAAGATTTAACGCAGAGGATGGCCCATGACTTATTTCTTAGTTCTTCAATGATAGGTTATTTTTATTTAATTTTTATTATGGTAAATGCTACAATAAACATCATTATACAGTATATTTTTGCTAGGTGCATTGGTGGTATAGTAGTGAGCATAGCTGCCTTCCAGTATATCTTTTCATATCTCTCCTATAATTTCTTTAGGCTAAATAACTAGAATTAGAAATATTAGCTCGAAGGACATGTAAAGTTACATTTTCAAACTGTGAGCAGATTACCTTCCAGAAATGTTGCAAGAATTTATATTCCTACCAACTAGTAGGAGAGTGCTTGTTTTGCCACACCCTTATAACTGAGTCATACCATTCCTATTACTTTGGCAGGTTAAAATAAATTTTTTAAAATTTAGCTTTTTTGAAAAAAGTTCAAGGGTACATCTGCAGGTTTGCTATATAGGTTAACTAATGTCATGGGGATTTATTGTACAGATTATTTTGTCAACCAGGTGTTAAGCCTAGCACTCAATAGTTAAAAAATATTTTTCTTGATTTTCTCCCTCCTTCTACTCTCCACTTTCTGATAGGCCTCAGTTTGTGTTGTTCCCCTCTATGTGTCCATGTGTTCTCATCATTTAGCTTCCACTTGTAAGTTAGAATATGCAGCATTCGGTTTTCTGTTCCTGCATTAGTTTGCTATGAGTAATGGCCTCCAGCTCCATCCATGTTCCTGCAAAGGACATGAGCTCATTATTTTTTTATGGCTGCGTAGTAGTCCATAGTATATATGTATGACATTTTCTTTATCCAGTCTATAATTGATGGGCATTTAGGTTGATTCCATGTCTTTGCTACTGTGAATAGTGCTGCAATGAACATAGGCATGCATGTGTATTTATAACAGAATGATTCATATTCCTTTGGATAATGGGATTGCTGGGTAAAATGACATTTTTGTTTGTAGGTCTTTGGAGGAATCGCCACACTGTCTTCTGCAATCATTGAACTAATTTATACTCCCACCAACAGTGTATAAGCATTCCTTTTTCTCTACAACCTCATCAGCATCTGTTATTTTTTTGACATTTTTTAACTTTATTATTATTATTTTAAAATTTTTTATTTAGGTTTAGGAGTATATGTGAAGATTTGTTACAAACATGTGTCATGGAAGTTTGTTGGACATATTGTTACATTACCCAGATATAAGCTCAGTAGCTAATAGTTATCTTTTCTGCTCCTTTCCCTCCTCTCACTCTCCCCTGTCAAGTAGACTGCAGTGTTTAATTTTTCCCTCTTTGTGTTCATAAGTTCTTATCATTTGAAATCCAGCACTAGACAAGGATGCCCTCTGTTACCACTCCTGTTCAATATAGTATTGGAAGTTCTAGCCAGAGCAATTAGGCAAGAAAAAAAAAATAAAGTGTATTAAATTAGGAAAACAGGAAGTCAAATTGTCTCTATTTGCAGATGACATGATTGTATATTTAGAAGACCCTATCATCTCAGCCCAAAATCTCCTTAAACTGATAAGCAACTTCAGCAAAGTCTCAAGATACAAAATCAATGTGCAAAAATCACAAGCATTCCTATACACCAATAACAGATTTAAAGAGAACCAAATCAAGAATGAACTGCCATTCACAATTGCTAGAAAGGGAATAAAATACATAGGAATACAACTAACAAAGGATGTAAAGGACCTCTTCAAGGAAAACTACAAACCACAGCTCAAGGAAATAAGAGAGGACACAAACAGATGGAGAAACATTCCATTCTCATGGTTAGGAAGAATCAATATCATGAAAATGACCATACTGCCCAAAGTAATTTATAGATTCAACGTTATCCCCATCAAGCTACCAATGACCTTCTTCACAGAACTGGAAAAAATCACCTTGAACTTCATATGGAACCAAAAGAGAGCCTGCATAGCCAAGTCAATTCTAAGCCAAAAGAACAAAGCTGGAGGCATCACACTACCTGACTTCAAACTATACTACAAGGCTACAGTAATCAAAACAGCATGGTACTGGTACCAAAACAGAGAAATAGACCAATGGAATAGAACAGAGGCCTCGGAGGCAACGCCACACATCTACAACCTTCTGATCTTTGACAAACCTGACAAAAACAAGCAATGTGGAAAGGATTCCCTATTTAATAAATAGTGTTAGGAAAACTGGCTAGCCATGTGCAGAAACCAGAAGCTGGACCCCTTCCTGACACCTTACACTAAAATTAACTCCAGATGGATTAAAGACTTAAATATAAGACCTAACACCATAAAAACCTTAGAAGGAAACCTAGGCAAAACCATTCAGGATATAGGCATAGGCAAGGACTTCATGACCAAAATACCAAAAGCATTGGCAACAAAAGCCAAATAGACAAGTGGGATCTAATTAAACTCCAGAGCTTCTGCACAGCAAAAGAAACAATCATTAGAGTGAACTGGCAACCAACAGAATGGGAAAAAATTTTTGCAATCTACCCATCTGACAAAGGACTTATATCCAAAATCTACAAAGAACTAAAACAGATTTCCAAGAACAGATTTAAAAGAAAAAAACAAACAAACCCATTCAAAAGTGGGTGAAGGATATGAACAGACATTTTTCTAAAGAAGCCATATATGAGGCCAGCAAACATATGAAAAAATACTCATCATCTCTGGTCGTTAGAGAAATGCAAATCAAAACTACATTGAGATCCATCTCACGCCAGTTAGAATTGCTATCATTAAAAAATCTGGAGACAGCAGATGCTGGAGAGGATGTGGAGAAATAGGAACACTGTACACTGTTGGTGGGAGTGTAAATTAGTTCAACCATTGTGGAAGACAGTGTGGCGATTACTCAAGGACCTAGAAATAGAAATTCCATTGGACCCAGCAATCCTATTACTAGGTATATATCCAAAGGATTATAAATTGTTCTATTATAAGGACACATGAACATGTATGTTCATTGCAGCACTGTTTACAATAGCAAAGACCTGGAACCAACCCAAATGCCCATTGATGATAGACTGGACAAGGAAAATGTGGTACATATACCCCATGGAATACTATGCAGCCATAAAAAATGATGAGTTCATGTCCTTTGTAGAGACGTGGATGAACCTGTAAACCATCATTCTCAGCAAACTGACACAAGAACAGAAAATCAAGCACCGCATGTTCTCACTCATAGGTGGGTGTTGAACAATGAGAACACAGGGAGGGAAGCATCACACACTGAGGTCTGTGTAGGGGGGGGACTAGGGGAGGGACAGTGGTGGGTAGGGAGTTGAGGAGGGATAACATGGGGAGAAGTGCCAGATACAGGTGATGGGGATGGAGGCAGGAAACCACATTGCCATGTATGTACCTATGCAACAATTCTGCATGTTCTTTACATGTACTGCAGAACCTAAAATGCAAAAAAAAAAAAAAAAAGACTGAGAAAAAACAAACAAACAAAAAATAAAGTGTCATATGCTTCTGTAAAAGCAAAAGTCACAAAGTTAATGTTTTCATTTACTGCTTTCAGTTTTGTGGCTGGCTTAGAAAAGCCTTCTCCACCTTAGGCATAAAAAGCTAGTCTAAATTTTTTTCCCTAATATTTGTAGATGTCAAAAGAAAAATAAACTGAATATTGTATCTTTCATCCTACACAAAAATAAATTCCACCCAAATGAATTTAACTTATTTCTTAAAAATTTGACAGCCAATTATTGCTATCCTATGTTTTGAAATATTAAACGTTTCATATTGCTACATATTGAAAATATTCCTATTTTAAAATTTCATCTTCATGTTTTATATTGAAAATGAATTATACAAATTGAAAATGAATTATACATATGCATATTTTAATCAAGATCCTATATTGGCCGGGTGCAGTGGCTCACGCCTGTAATCCCAGCACTTTGGGAGGCCGAGGCTGGTGGATCACGAGGTCAAGAGATCGAGACCACCCTAGCCAACATGGTGAAATCCCGTCTGTACTAAAAATACAAAAAAGTTATCTGGGCATGATGGTGCACACCTGTAGTCCCAGCTACTTGGGAGGCTGAGGCAGGAGAATTGCTTGAACCCAGGAGGTGGAGGTTGCAGTGAGCAGTGAGCCGAGGTTGCACCACTGCACTCCAGCCTGGTGCCTGGTGACAGAGTGAGACTTTGTCTCAAAAAAAAAAAAGATCCTATATTGTTTCACCAATTTTTTTCTATACTTATGTCAAATTAAATTGTTTAATTATGTACAGTAGCTTTAAAGTAGGTTTGCATATCCGGGAGGGCAAGTCTCCACACTCATTAATCTTCTCCTGCATTTATTTTTCCAAAGAAAAGAATCAATGTAAGTTCCCTCCTACAAAAGAAAAAAAAAAAAAAAAAAGCAATTAGATTTATATAAATCAGTGTTTTCCAGAGAAACTTAACCAATAGTATATTGGAGAGAAAGAGATAGAGAGAGATAGAGAAGAGGAAATTTATTATGGGAATTAACTCACTTGATTATGGAGGCTAAGAAGTCCTGTGATCTGCCATCTGCTAGCTGGATAACCAAGAGAGACAGTGATGTAATTCAGTTTGAGTTCAAAGACCTGAGATCCAGGAGCACTGTGTCCAAGGACAGAAGAAAATGGATGTCCTGGTTCAAACAGAGTGAGTGAATATGCCCTTTCTCTGCCTTTTTGTTCTGTTTCGGCCCTCAAATGATTGGATGATGCCTGCCCACATATGTGAGGATTCTTTTCTTTACTCAATCTATTGATTCAAATGCTAATTTCTTCCTGAGACACCCTCACAGACACACTCAGAAATAATGTTTTACTAGCTATCTGGGCATCCCTTAGTCCAATCAAGTTCACATATAAAGTTGACCATCACAGGACTTTTGATAGGATTGTGTTAAGTTTATAAATTAATTTGGGAGAAAGTGGTATTTATATAAGACCAAATCTTTCTAAATAGAAATGTAATATGAAAATCCATTTATTTAAGTTCTTTATGCTTTTTAATAAAGTGTTTTTACATGTAAGTCTTAGAAAAAGATAATTTTTAAAAGACCCCATTTATAATAGCATAAAAACTGTTGTTGGAATTTTATAAAGTACCTAGGAATCTCTAAACTATTGCTGAATATACTGGTATGTAAACAAATGTTTGAAATCATTTGTCTTTTATATGAACATTTTCCTAAACTCTCTGTTGTTAGTTCTAATTGTTTTTGAGATATGGTCATATTGCAAATAACAGTCATCTGTTTCTTCTTTTAACAGTATTCACACTTGTCTTACTGAATTTGTTAGGACCTTCAGAAAAATGTTATAGTGTATATGTCATGATATAGATAATATAAACATATAGTATAGAATTGATCATATTTGTCTTTTGTATAATGTAAAAACACTAGAGTTATCCCCATTTAAGTATGTGTGTTATTCATTGACAAAATTTTTTTCTCAAAGTAAGTAAATTTCCTTCTTGATTTGTTTTTAAATTTTAATATGTATGTATGAGTGTATGCATTTTATTAGAATAGATGTTGGGTATTCATTGACTACCTTTTGACATCTATCCAGACAATCCTATAGCTTTTTTTTTTTTAGTAATAATAATGTAATACATTCCATTAATCAAATTTTCAAAAAAATATGTTAGATGAATAAATGGACACATTAAAATATCTTTGCATTCCTAAAGCAAACCCTAATAATTGACTATGTGTTTTGATATATTACTGTATTTTCTTAGATATTTATGATATTTGCCTGTATATTCTTAAAGTGACAGTTGTCTGTACTATTCTGTGTGCTATTTTTGTCAGATTTTAGAACAAGTGTTATATTGGCTTATAGATAACTTTTCAAATTATTTTTCTTTTAAAAAATATTTTAATATTACCCCGATCATATCTCTAACACAGAATTAGATTTCTCCTGGTCTGGCTGGGAAGCCCCTCTGTATTAGTTCTTTTTCTGTATAACCAATCACACCAAATCTTAGTGACTTAGAATAACAAATATTTATTACTCCAGTTTAGGTGAGTCAAGAATTGAGGACCTGCTTAGCTAGATGTTTGGGCTCACAGTCTTTGATGAGGTTACAATCAAGCTATTGTCCAGGGTTGTAGTCATCTAAAGACTAGACTGCAGCTGGAGGAATCATCTTCTAAACTCAGATTTTTAGCTGGAGGCTTCAGTTTCTCACCATGTAAATCTCTCCAGAGTGCTGCTTGAGTGTCCTCACGACATGGCAGTTGCCTTCTCTCAGGGTAAATGATCTTAAAGAGAGTGAAACCACATTGTCTATTGTGGCCTTGTCTCAGAAGTCACAGGCTATCACTTCTGACCTATTCTATTAGTCACAAAAACAAATCCTAATTCAATATAGGAGGTGACTACACAAGGATGTGAATATCAGTAGGGTCAAATCATTGAGGGACCCTTTCGGAGGCTGGCTACTTCACCTTCATCTCTGTTCCCTATATTTTGGGTTCCCTTCTCTGAAAAACTGCTCTTGGTACTCAGAAAAATATTATTTGTGAGGATATTACAGGTAAAGCTTTCAAGCAAGAGGGCTTTCAGCCTTTCAGTCTTAAGTGTTGCCTTGGGGTGTTTATGTGTATATACACACAAATATGCAAAGCTGGTGACTAGAGGCAACTTTCCACTTGAGTATGGATTGCTGTTTGTGAAGATTTCAACTCAAATACTTTGCAGTGACCCCTCCTTCTGTTCAGGAGTTATCTGGAAATACTCTTTGGAAAGGGTAGGACCTCTGGAGAGTGAGCATTTTCCCCTAGATTCTTTTCTACAACCACATTTCTTCTTTAAGAGGAACCTAGGGTTAAACATCAAACAGAGAACTCCTTCAGGGATGCTATTAATTCAGGTCAGGTATGCATAATGCTGACCCATTTTGGAAAAATTGCCCTGTGGACACCCTCATTTGGAACACGATGGCAAGAAGGGAAGAATTTGCTCCGTGGAGGGTAGGGGTGAGAGAGGAAGTGTCATGCTATTTTACTTGAACTCTTTTCTTCTCTCCACTGGGAATATCACAGTATAAAAATAATTTTTAATGTGATGATAAAAGTGGAGTTAGTCCCTCCTTTTTTTCATTCCCTGTTTTCCTTATATCTGTTTCATTTGAAAATAGCCTCTCCTAAGATAGTGCCTATAACAGTCTTGTATTAACTTATTTGCCTGAACTGACTTAAAATATTTTTTTAAAACTAAGTCACCCAATTTTTATTTATTTATTTTTAATGGTGCAGAGAAACTTTACTGTCTTCAAATTATTTGATCAGATATAGTTTTCATTCCTCCATCCTATCCTGAATTCCAATTCTGGAATATCTTCTCCTTTGTCTACATTCTGAAAACCTTCTGAATTATTCTTCCTACTATGAAAAGAGCCTTACTTTATCTTCATTATCTCTTCTGGAAGTTTCTTTGTCCTTGGTGTCTCACTTTTTAATCTCACCAACTTTGTTTCCACACCTACCTTTTCAACCTTTTTAACACTATATCTGAGCATTAGTCAGAAATAAAAGAAAATTTGTGAAAGGGGAGCATCACAGAAGAGCTACTGGGTAAGGAGAACTGAGGTGTAGGTGAAATTTTCCAATTTCACTAAAACATCTCCAGTCATTTACAAAGGCCCCTTCCAGTTTAGATATTTATTTATAACCTATGTTTGCTTATTTGTCTTCAGCTCAAAACCGTTTCTTTGGGTAAAATCTTATAAGTAAGGCAGATTTAAAAAAAATCACTTTTGTTGATAACAAATACAGAGTCCAGATTTTCAGGAACGGGGACTTTCCTTTCCCCCAACTCTGCATTCCTCTTCACTGGTTGGGAGGGGTGCTCCCTAGAATGCCCAGCAATCTTCAGAAGATTGTTTAAAAATCCCAGGATAAGATAAGCTCTGACCTCTCTCCCTCTTCTAAAATTCAGTGTGACCGTGAAGCTATAATTGCCCTGATCTTTCCTCTCCACCCATCAAAAGCATACCCATCTATTATGGACTGAATGTTTCTGCCTTCCCTTCCCAAATTCATATGTTGAAGTCCTACCCTCAAAGTGATGGTATTTGAAGATGGGGCCTTTGGAAGGCAATTAGGGTTAGATGAGGTCATAAGGATGGGACCTCAGGATGGGATTAGTGTCCTTAGAAGACATCCTCCTCCTCTCTCTCTCTCTCTCTCTCTCTCTCTCTCTCTCGCTGGTATATAAGGACACAGCAAGAAGGCAACTATCTGCAAGCCAAGAAGAGGCCTTCACCAGAACCCCACTAATATGGTTTGACTATATCCTCATCCAAATCTCAGCTTGAATTGTAATAATCCCCATGTATCAAGGGCAGGGCCAGGTGAAAATAATTGAATCATGGGGTGGTTTCCCCCATACTATTCTCATGATAGGGAATAAATCTCACAGGGTTTTATAAAGGGGAGTTCCCCTGCACAAGTGCTCTGGCCTGCCACCAGGTAAGATGCCCCTTTACTCTTCCTTCATCTTCCACCATGACTGTGAGGCTCCCTAGTCATGTGGAGCTGTTAGTCAATTAAATCTGTTTGCTTTATAAATTACCCAGTCTCGGGTATGTCTTTATTAGCAGCATGAGAATGGACTAATACACCCACCATGCTGGGGTCCTGATCTCAGACTTCTAGCCTCCAGAACTGTGAGAAAATTAATTTCTGTTGTTTAAGCCACCTTCTGCTGTTTGAGTACTTTGTTATGGCAGTGAAATAGACTAAGACAGCATCTTTCAACACTCAGCTCCTCCAGTCCACATCCCTGAGCTCACTTGAATATATTTATATCATTCTCTTAGTGCTCTTACCCATGCTCTCCTCTTTACTTAAGTTGCCCCTCCCATCTTTCTTGGTCCTGAAAAAGCATACAATTTCCAAGTAACAGGCTGTATTCCAGTTTGACTGGAGCATGGGCGTGGTAAAGGGAAATGGGATACAATTACATATGGATCATAGAAGGTAATAATTATCTGGGGTAGTCACTGATGTCTGGAGTGAGAGAGCTGGCAACACACACACAAACCAACCACCTTATCTAAAAAATGATTTCACAGTTCCCGGTCGTTATAGCATTCTTGATTTCTGGCCTAACGGCAGGGAATGAAGTGAACTGAATTTGGGGAGAACCAGAGGCAGGGACAGAGGGTTATAGTCCTTGGTTTGTGAGTTCCATTAAATAAAAGTCATAAGAAAGCACTGTCCACTCAAATATCTTTTCACTGCTGCTCTGTGACATGTCTAATTGGATATTCCATTTCTCCACAGGGCTGGGGGGTCTGAAACTCCCCGTAGGGAACACGTAGCTAGCAGATGGTGCTTTTGAATTCATTGCTTCTCTTGGAATTTTCCTCATGATCTCCATGCCTCTTTCCCTGAACATTTTAAAGCTTGTGTCTAGCATTTCCAACGTTTTCAAAGCACCTCCACATTCACAAAGTTGTCTTATATTTATAACAACTTGATGATGGAATAGAAATGATCACCTTCTTCTTACAAATGAAAAACTGAGTGACCAACAGTTTAAATGACTTGCAAGGTTAGAGACCAGCAAATGATACTAGTGGCGAAAACATAACAGAAAAGTGATGAACGGGAAGCTCAAGGTGTGCTCACAGTGCCAGCACAATTCTGTGGGAGCGGTCTCCTTCCACCATACACGCGGCCAAGTTAGAATTACACTATCCTGGCGGACTCACAGTCTACCCGCTGTGAAAATCTCCACCTGAAAGAAAATGTTTCTGGCCTAATAATCTTTGCTTCTCAAGACATGGATTTTTGGAAAACTGGACTAGGAATTGGCACAATTCGAACTAAATAGGTTTTCAAATTTGGTTGGGAGCAACTAGGCCAAGAGAATATGGCAAGCAGATTTTGCATGTCTAAAATACATTCCTATTTAAGAAAGAGCAACTTTCTAAATCAGCTCAGAGCAGCTATGGAAACAAAGGTTTTATGCCAAAGCTACAGCCACCACAAAGTCTGTTCCATCCCTCCAAGTCTGCCCTGCAACATCATGGCCTGCGTCTGTCATCCCGGCCCAAATGCTGCGCTCCACCCTTCCTCTGCACAGCTTTCTCTTTCATGGGCAGAACACTGGGACCTCCCCAAAGGGCCCATGTTTGGAAGAAGCAGCCAGAGTGGGGTAGCAGGGCGGCGCTGAGTGCTGGGAGAGGGTGTGGGACCTGGTCTCTATGCTCTGAGCCACTGCTGATGTCAGGCCCTCACCCGCACTGGAAGAAAGCACACAGAAAACTCCCTTTTGCAGCTGTGCAAACTGTGCTTGCAGGACTGCAAACACGCCCACTGCCCCTTACAGTTTTTCTAAATCCATTCTTTCATCGGTTATACTCAGAGGGAAATAAAAAACTATTTCCCAGTTGGCCCTTTTACAGCCAGACAAAATTAAAATGAAGCCTGACATTTAAGTGAAATCCTCTTCCAATTTATGTTCTGGAATTTCCATGCGCCTTCTACCCCAGCCTGGTCAGAGCAGAGCTGGCCAGCTTAAGCCTTTTCTTCCAGTCTCCTAAGAAATATCCTTGAAATGTTAGCTATCAGGCTGTTTCTAATACACATCTGTTTCAGGCTTCAGACATGACTTCTCACCCTCCTTGGTGGCACATAGTACATTAGGAATCTAATCTAATGGTTCCTTCTGTAAAGGGAAGGGAAAGGTGAAAGTTCATTAGATTCATCCCAGCTCTCATTGTCCCCACTGTTCAGGCAATACACAGACTTCCTAGGGCACCATCTCTTAAGGACCCCAGCCCAAACCTGGGGAAGATAATGAGGCCATTTTCCTTGGTGACCATGTATGGTGGACTCTGCACCTTTCCTTGGAAGCAAAGGTTGGGAAGGGATAAGATATCTCTTCTACATCCCTGTAAACTGCATTCCTAAGAGTTTGCCATCAAGAATGGTGTTAGAGGTTTGAGGGCCAGGAGAACATGAGCCTACTGGGTTACTTCCAATCCCAAGTACTCTGTAAATCCCAGTGGCTCTTAGGTATGTGTTGACATCATCTGTGGAGCTTTCTAGAAATACAAATGCCATGCTTCAAAACCAAGTATTCTAATCTTGTGGGAAGGGGCTGCAGGGCATTAGCTTTGTGTAGTTTCGAAAGTTCTACGGTGGTTCTTATGTAGGTAGTTTATGTATTTGCCAGTTTTCTTAGCTGGGGTATGTACATGAACCACTCCTAAGAGTGAAACTCTAAAATCACTGAAAAGAAATTTTTTTAAGTGTAAATATGAGGCCCAGAGGTAAGATAATAGCCAATTTAAAAAGCCTGGGCGATATAAAACCAGGAAGAGTTACAGTATCTAGGAGTAAATACCTCATTCACAGAAAAATGGAGTAAGGCAGTTATTCCTAGGAAGATGACCTGGGCCTGTAGCAATAATAAACAAAATTAACTGTGCTCTAGCTGCAGGGATAGTACCCAGCTGAGTAGGAGAGAACCAGAAGAGTCATCCCTAGAAGTCAAGAAAATGGGGCTGGGCACAGTGGCTTACAACCATAATCCCAGCAGTTTGAGAGGCTGAAGCAGGTGGATCACCTGAGGTCAGGAGTTCGAGACCAGCCTGGCCAACATGATGAAACCCTGTCTCTACTAAAAATACAAAAATTT
>PVKP010002562.1:0-44305 GCA_004027715.1 Plecturocebus donacophilus
GGGGGGCGCCCCTTCCCCACAGAGCTGGGCCTTCCCGGGTTCAGCTGTGCTTGCTGTGCTTCCCAGGTTCAGCTGTGCTTGCTCTCAGTCCTCAGTGCTTCCAATTGCTCTTCTCCTTGTGGGGATGGGACCAGCGGAGCCCAACTAAAAGGGCACCCAGTCCCGGATACTCCGCACCGAGAAGCGCCATGCTGGGGTGCCGGCAAAACAGCTGCTCCGGCCAAAAGAGTCGTGCTGGCGACCTGTGTGGCTCCTTCGCTGGGAATCTCCCAGTTTGTGGGCATCAAAAATTCGTCTGCAATTGCAGCATCCACTCACTCTCTGCGCTTTCACGGGGAGCTACAATCCTGAGCCGCTGCTACGTGGCCATCTTGGATCTCTCTCCCAGATTTTCTTTCTGCTTAGGTAAAACCTCGGTGTGGAATGGCTGGGCCATATGGTAGGTGTATATTTAATTTTTTAAGAAAGAGCTAAAGCTCTTCCAAAGTGTTGTGTTGTTTTATATTCCCACCAAAAGTGTGTGAGAGTCTTTTCTCCACATAGAAATGTCTTTAAATGAAAGGAAAGATCTAGCAGAGAATGAAGCAATCCATTTAGAAGAGGTGCGCAAAGGTCAGAAATCAATGCTTCAAAAACAATGAAAAGTGAGAGAAATATACCACTATCTGATGTTGCTTGAATGTGTCTGTTTTAAACATCGAAATTTCCAAATGGTGAACATGACGCCTTAAGCTGACTTTCCTTTGTGCCAACTTACCCAGTTTTATCAGAAACAGTGGGAATGAAAGTAGGAATACAACTGCTGCTGAAATGACAGTGAGAAGCTAATTATAACTTCCTTCCGCTTCTGAAGTACAAGAACTTCAAGTTTAGAACAGTTGGCAAGTTGTACACTTGATTCCAATTAGTTCCTTCCTGGCATCCTTGCTTACACAGCACATTGTGAACTATGGAAGTCAGAGGCCAGCTGAGTGGGACTACAGACAGACTGTGCTCAGGCACAGGGTGCATTTCCTAGAACGGGGCTAAATTAGGTAGGGCCAAATGGGTCCATATTCTTAATTACACAGAGGCTAATCTGCAAAAATACTTAATTAGAAACTTTAAAAAAGAGTCCCTATTGGGAGAAAAGCAGAATTACTGAAGTACAGGTAATGTCAAAGTTGCTACAAAGGGTTTCCACATAGCAGGTTCTGCATGTTTTGGAATAACGACTGTAAATACAGTGACATAATCACCATTCTAAATGGCAACCACATGCATGGCCTGGGTACTGAGGTGACAATGGGGAGTGGTGAGGAGTGTGATGAACTGGAAAGTTTATATGCTTCTTTTAAAGGAAGTTATTCAGTCCTCAATAACCATCAACTTGTAATAGATACAGGTTCAGTGTTGTCAGTTCTGATTTTTCAGGACAAGATGAAAATCTGTATTTTTTAGGTGAAATCAGATTTTCTGATTGTTAGCAATAAATTTAAGTAAAAAATGCAGTATGAATCAAAAAGAATATATATGCAGAGCAGATAGGACTTGTAGGCTGCCAGTTTATAACCTCTGAGAGTGGAGGAGTTCTGGGAAAGTTCTCTCTCCCTATATATTTTCACCAATGCAGTGACTGGAATTCTTTTTAATGGCAGTATTTTAGATATTCTCTCCACTCCCTCTCTCCAATAAAAGTTCCAGTTAAAATGTAATACAGTTCCAGGAATACTGGTTTCTTCAGTTACTGAGAAATAATCAGCTATTAATACCTTAGTGGAAACTGAATTAAGTCTTTAGAAATCTGAAGCTGTAAAGGAGACCCAGAGGAGGTTTTCTCCAGATAGCATCTGCTTACAGATGGCCATTCTGCCACTGCTCACAGGATTCAATGGAAGGAGAGCTCAGACTATCCACTCCATTGTTGGAAAGCTTTAGTTGTACAAGTTGCATGTGATAAGCCAAAAATCTGCCTCACTGAATTCCTCCCCAATGTCTCCATGGTGGTCTCTTAGAGCTATACATAATAAGCCTAATGATTTCTTTCTGCATGGGAATCCTCCAAATATCTGAAGATGCTCTTGTGAGTATCTCAATTCCTGGCTTCAGTCTCCATGATGACTTCAGTTTTTCCTCATTGCACAGGCATCTCATTAGTGCTCTCACTACTCTGTAAGCAGTCCTCTGCTACAGTGCTTACTGCATGGCTTTGTAATTTATTTGAACATATGACTATCTCCCAGAGTGAACTGTGAGTTTCATAGGGGTGTGAGTGGATCTGGGAGCAAGTCTTATGCATTTTGTATTCAGATATTGTCACGTGGGTTGGTTCATAAAAGACACTAAGAATTGATGAAAAGAAAGAAGGAAGAAAGGAAAACAGGAAGAAAAAGGGAAAGAAGAAAAGGAAAGAAGCAAGGAAAGAAGAAAGGAAATGAAAGAATGAATCCATGAATGAATTATGTGATTTCCACATCCATCACTTCTTGGCCTTTGTCAATGCCATTGTTAAAATGTGGGACTTGAAACCATGGTCTGAACATGGAATACGACTATTAGTTTAGTTCTCCTGACCTGAACATGGGATGGCTATTGATGCACCCTAAGATTGTGTCAGCTTTTTCAAGTTAGAGGCATTCTTTTTGGGGAGAAAGGCAACTACGATCATTCTTGTCTTTTCTCCTATCTACTGTTTAAGTCAGGATTCCCTAAACCTGCCTGTATGTGAAACTGGATATTTAAATCCAACTCCAACACTTCATATTTGTCCCATGAAATTACACCTTGTTATGTGCTGCCCAACGTTGGATTTTGGCTTCATTGTCATTATCTTGCTGCCTTGCTCAGAGATCAGTTTGCTGTCAGAACCAGTGCTGGTGTTGAGCTGCGGTTGAGAGCCAGCTGAGATCACTGTCTTAGGGGAGTGCAATCATCAGCATAGTGTCTTGAGCAAGACAGACCTGGGTAGGGCTCCATAGCAGGGGCTGTTCAAGGGCCCAAGGAAAAGAAGGAATTCACAGAGAGTGAGGGGAGGGGGTTGAGATGAAAGGTTTTTGATGAAAGAAAACTTTGCCTTCTTCATAGATCTGTCTAAGGCTTGGTCCCACTATTATATGTTAGAAATGTGAACAATCAGTTATTTCCTTTTTACTGTCTACCCCAATACATGTCGAGTTAATTAACCATTTTGCAGATACTCCTCCGCAATTTACTTTCAGCAGAGAAACATACAGGAATGCTTTTCTTACCTAGGTATGACATTATCAACATCATGATTCTAACACTGGCCTTTAATCCTTATTAAGATAATGCTGATAACAAGCCATCTTGTTGTACATAACAGTTTTTACTTTTAAAAGCACGTTCAGTAAATCCCTGTATCTTTGAACTAACCTAATGGAAGTCACAGAGGGGCTATGCCTCGCTCTATAAGACAGGCGTCTGGACAATGAAATGGGCTCCCAGGCCTCATAAAACCATGCTTACTCCAGAGAATGGTCAACAAGAAATCTTCAAGGAAATCCATGGAAGAAATTTTGATGTAAGGATATCTTTTGGGAGTTTCATTATCTTCTTAGAAATGTTATTCTGTAATCAGCATGTTTAAACCCTTATGAATTAATTTGAGAGGTGACAGCTTGCCTTTTTCAAGACCTGGGGCTAGCTTTCATCATTGTGTCTTGTTTTAATTTTTTCTTTATAAGAAATAAAGATAATATGATTGGACAGTTTACTCTGATACAGATAACTTTGTTTGCTTATAAAATATGCAATATTGCACATAAGCCAGAGATTTTAAGATCAATTTTTTAGTGCATCTAACTCCCTGAAAATCTTTCAAGTGTTCTAAAATCTAGCCCAGAAACTAGAATAAAATCCTTAAGGACTTCCCTCATTTATGCCAGTAAAATATGCCATAAACATTGACATGTGTAGTGTTTGAAGAGGCCTGAAAGTTCTTCCTTCAGTGCTTCCTACCTTATCAGGTTGTATGACATATTTTCTGTCATAGATTGGATTTACCAGATTTGTCCATTTTATTCGTTCTACCAAATAAACAACTCTTGGAATAATTTATCTGTTTAATTGCTTTAATTTGTTTAAAATTTTTAATGCATTTTGTGTTTGTTTCTTGTATTTTCCTTAGCTTTTCCAAAATCACCTTTTAATTAATTTTTAATTCATTTATGTTTCTTTTTCACTTGATGAGAAACATTGAAATCTGTGAATTTGATAGGATCAGATCCTGTGGAACTGGTTATTTCTGTGTCATTTTTGTTTAGTTTATATAGGTGGTGTTTTTAGTATCTTGAACATCTTAATGGTATATATATAAGGGATACTGTTTATTTTTGAGGTTAGAATTACTTACAAAGGCATTTTTCTATCGTCTAAGTGGTTGAGATTTTTCCTTTTATTTTGTTCTTATTCTATCTTTGTCTATTAATTTTAGATTTTGGTTTATTTTAATTGCAGTTCAAAGGTATGTTAACTTCTTATGATTGGTGAAAGGAGTTAATAAGGATCAAATAGGCAAATATCAGTGGCATTGTTTTTTGAAGAAATACATGAATCAAGACATTTCATCAACATTTGCTGGCCACCTAGAAAGTGCCAGGTACTCTGCTAGGCAGTGGGAAGTAGAGAGAAATAAGGTTCCTTCTCTGTCTTCAGGAGACTATAGGAAGGGAATAGATTATAGTAGTGAATTAGTAAATTAACACTGTCTTTAGACTTTCTGATTCATTACAAGGTTGCATAACACATCCAATTAGATTGCTAAACTGAAAGTCTGGGTTTTTTTCATGAATGCAATAATTGCACAATTAAGGAACTCCTTTGTTTTCTAATTGTTTTAAAATTGCAAAACTATAAAATATATGTTTATGAAACAACTCACATACACTACACAAGATTTAATTAATCTGGATATCCTCTACCTGAAGCACACAAAGCCCAAAGGTGAATTACCTTGAAGCTCATGAAGTCTAACTGAAGTTCCTCACTGCACAGGCCCCTTACAAAGCCCTGGCACTGCATTCATGTGGTCATATATTTTTGTCAAATTTGCATAGGTAAGACTTCTGAATTCTTTTTCTTTCTTTTTTTTTTTTTTTTGAGATGGAGTCTCGCTCTGTCACCAGGCTGGAGTGCAATGGCACTATCTCAGCTTACTGCAACCTCCACCTCTTGGATTCAAGCAATTCTCCTGCCTCAGCCTCCCGAGTTGCTGGGAGTGCAGGCACATGCCACCATGCCCAGCTAATTTTTGTATTTTTAGTAGAGATGGGGTTTCACCATGTTGGCCAGGATGATCTCAATCTCTTGATCTCATGATCTGCCCACTTCGGCCTCCCAAAGTGCTAGGATTATAGGTGTGAGCTACCATGCCTCGCCGGAATTCTTTTTCTCAAAGAGATTCTCCCTGAGCTACCTCTGTGGAAATCACATTTACCCCTGCCATCTGTGTGGTCAGGTAGCAATTTATTTAAAGGTCAGTAAGTCATCTTTTGGAATTGTCTTTCTTTGGAAAATCAGAACATATTTCTGAATAGTTGGTCACCAAATATTTTGCTAACAACCTTATGTATGTATGCATCTATGTATGTACATATGTATTAATGTATGCATGCTGTATATTTACGTATATACATAACTAGTTACCAAGTAGTGATAACTTTATATCTTTACATATATACTCGATGTTTTGCTGCTGGCATCGAATTTTCAGTGCATCTAACTCCCCAAAAGTTTTTCAATATTTCTAAAATATAGCCCAGAAACTGGAATAAAATCCGTAAGGACTTCCCTCATTTATGCCAGTAAAATATGCCATAAACATTGACATATGTAGTGTTTGAAGAGGCCTGAAAGTTCTTCCTTCAGTGCTTCCTACCTTATCAGGTTGTATGACATATTTTCTGTTGGTAAATTAATAACTGGCACTGTATCTTGGGAGGCTGAAAAGGTGATATCAACAATAAACTCAACAGTGAAAGACGCAAGTTTCTGGAGGACAGTAACTCACGCAGAGAGCTTTTCCTTCTTGTGTCTCCAGCACCTAGCCCAGTGCCTGGCGTGCAGCAGGCACTTAAGAATACTTTTTAAATGAATGAAAGAGAGTGATAGAGAACCTGCCAAGAATTATACGAGAAGTGCCAACATGGTTGAAGTTTTAGGCAGTCCATTAAATATGAAACAAGAGCATGATCCTGATTTTGATCAGTTAGAGAAAATCTGGTGACTCAAAGAAGGCTGATTCTTTGCATAGAGACTTCTTTATTAATGACAAAACTATATGGCCCTCTACAGGGACACCCAGAGCCTTCCACTACCATTGTGTGAGGACTGGTAGATTAAATAATTGAGATAAATATATTAATTTTGTGAGAAGGCCAGCACCCAACTAAATACCTAAGTATGACATTATTTCCGGGGTGGCCTACAATCACTATGATTGTTTGGTATCTGCAGGGCCTCATGAAAGAGAGGGGTGATTCCATTTCTGTCCAGAGGTAGGGTGTTGGTAGTCACTCAGTATTCAGTATAATAATCCAGTATTTCTACAATTCCCTTCTAATTAGGTCCCATGAAAAAAACATAATTTTTTTTTGAGATGGCATCTTGCTCTGTTGCCCAGGCTGGAGTACAGTGGTGCGATCTCAGCTAACTGCAACATCCACCTCCTGGGTTCAAGTGATACTCTTGCCTCAGCCTCCCAAGCAGCTGGGACTGTGGGTGAGTGCCACCACACCCAGCTAATTTTTTGTATTTTTATAGGAACGAACGGGGTTTCACCATGTTGGCCAGGCTGGTCTCAAATTCCTGACCTCAAGTGATCTGCCTGCCGTGGCCTCCCGAAGTGTTGGGATTACAGGTGTGAGCCGCTGTGCCCAGTGAAAGAAGAGAATTCGGACAGATTTTTTTTTTAACTTTCAAACAACTGACATGTAGCTTCTTTCTTTCCTTTTTTCCTTGGAGCAAATTTGGTTAGCAATTTCGACTCCTTTCCGCCCTCCCCTTCCTGTTCGTCTTTCCCACCCCGTCACCAATGAAGTACATATGTGACTTGAACTCAAAATATCATCAATTGTATGAAAACAATTAGCATTTCATTTCAATTTACCTCCTGCACATATGGTGGATGGTTCAGCGGCTAGAATTTCGATGCAGGACTTCTTCAAAATCTAGGAAGAGAGGAAATAAAAGAGTCAGTGCACAGCTTATTTTGTTCAAAGACAGAATTAGGATTTTGCTTTTAGCTACTGAGACAGCGATAGGAAGGTTCAAGGACATTTGGTTGCAGTGAGGGTGGGAGGAGTCTAACATCTTGACTAGTACCAATGCCAAACATTTAATAAGCCAGATTGTGCTAGACGCTGTTGGGTCCTAAAAGCCCTAATAATTATTCATTCATTTGCTCTTTTGGCAGGTATCTACTGAGCCTATGCGATGCCAGTCCTAGTTTTTCAGAGGTTTAACATAGGGTTGTGGAAATCGGACTTACACTGGAAATGATAAATGCCAATGATAAATGCCAATGGCCAGTCATATTGATAGGTGCAAGGGTGAAAGAACAGACAGTAGGAGCTGCAGAGTTCATGGAGGAGATGTTGGGGCAGGTATGCTAGGAAAGACTTCATGGAAGAGGTGGGAGCTA
This sequence comes from Plecturocebus donacophilus, assembly GCA_004027715.1. Lineage (NCBI taxonomy): Eukaryota > Metazoa > Chordata > Mammalia > Primates > Pitheciidae > Plecturocebus > Plecturocebus donacophilus. The sequence continues at coordinate 7,640 of PVKP010002562.1, forward strand.
AGGGTAGCACTCAAATGAAAGGGAGTGGATTAGGGGAGGGTTACGGTCCAGGCAGGGAATGGTATGAGCAAAGGTGAGAAGGAAGAAGTACATAGATTTCTTGAACTGAAACAAAGGCAGCTTGAAAAGCAGAATTAAAAGAGTGATACTAGATATAGCTGAGAGATAGGATGGAGATGGTCAACTCTCCATGGGAGCTGCATAGACAGATGACTGAGAGTTCCTTTTTTGCTTGAAAAGTCTGGAAAATGTGAGCTGTGAAGGGGGCATGTTGTGCCTCACCCTTCAGGAAGACCTTCTGAGACTTAGTTAAATGGAAATGTACTCTTATCCACAAATGAGTCTTGTGGGGTTGAGTGGAGAGTTAGGGGAGCCCTGTGACTTCACAGGAGTTAATGAAGATATTTGCTGGCTAGAGTAGGGTATCTCACTGGTAGTGCCTAAGCTTCTTTCCACCATTTATAAATCCTACCTCAAGAATATTGATTCTAGAATTTGAACCAAGTATTTTAAACAAGTATAAGACATTGAGTTAATTTACCAACCGAATGTAGTATCTACTAAATTTGGAATTTGAGATGATTTAGAGGGCTGAAGGAAACTCCTTCTCTATTCACGAAAGGGGCATTCATTAAAACAACTGATGATATAGTTATAAAATTCAGAGTCTGTTTAAAAGAAGAAAGCATCTTTTAGCATTGGGAAATGTCCATTTATTTGCACTGTTGTATTTGTTTACATGTGCTTCTTTGTTCCAGCTTAAGTAATACATACATCACAAGACACAAATGAAAGAGAATAAATGACAATGTGGGGCTGACTAAAGAGAAAATAAGGGGAAGATGATGCAAGAAGTGAGAATAGCATAGAAAAAATATGCTGTGAGGAGCTTATTTCCTTGCTAGAGCAGACTTAGTTCCAAGCTTTCTAGTAGCAAATGAAAAGGACAGCCAATATTTATGAGCTTTCTCAATCTGTGGAATGAAAACAAAACAGTTTCTCAGAAGAGATAATATTTACCCATTCCAGAGAGAAATCTGGGCATCCTTATAGAGAAGCATTGCGAAAGAAAATGAACAGACATGCTTAAGAAAATATTGAGATGCATTTATTGAAATAGGTAATCTCCCAACCATGTATTTTAGGTAATTCTATGTACCTGAATGTCATCAAAAGCAACATTTCTTTCCTTAACAATTCTAGAATTCAGATTTTCCAGCTACTTTTCCTTTACTCTGTCCAACTTCATGGCATTTTTGTACTTTGATACCCTTATGTGTTTGCACTGTCCTCCTGATTCTGCAGTTGGAAGTAATTTGTTCCTTCAGCTTCTGCCTCATTTCTTCAGCCTCTGGCTTACCTAGCCACCTCCACCCACCCCAGACACAGGTGCAGTCTCAGTTCCTCCCAGGTCCCTATGTCTATCCTGACTGTAGCATGAAGGGAATGTTCCAGACTCCCATGTCCCTTGCCCATCTCTGTTAGAGTCAGTGGTCCTCACATACCTGGCTCTGGGCAGCTGAGGTCAAACACTGAGTTCTTGCTTTCTGCTTATTGTCAGTCTGATTTGGGATCAAGGACCTTAAGGATATATCCTGGGCACCTGTGTTTCCCTGCTGGCTTCCCCAGTGTCCTAGGGTTGATCTAGTCTTTTTGGTCTCTTGTGCATGTAGCACCGTCCTAGGACTGGGGTTTGCTAGGATCCTGGTGCACAGTGATTCATCTCAGACTACCCTGCCTGAATTGTGAAGACTGTCCATTCCCCAACCCCTGAACTTGCTGCTATTGGGCCTTTCCCGTTTGATGGGGTATTCAGCCACTGGTTGCCATGATTGAGAGAGGAAGCCACCCCCTTTCACTTGTACTCAGGCACAAGTCTCCAAACAGCCCACATTTGAGAAACAGAGCTAGCCCAGAAGGAGAAACTTAAACAGTGATATTAAAACAACACGAAGCTGTTTTTTGATGTTTTAAATAAAATTCCTCAGGCATTTGACATCTCCTAATAAATCATTTTATCATTCAAAACAAAAGACTTCAAAACAGTCCAACAATGAAAAAAGAGCTTTTGGACTAGTCCTGTCCCCATTCCCCAAACACACACGTGAAATTTTCACCCAGCCTGAGTTTCAACCAACCTTTTTAAACCAATTCTTATCCTTAACCAGGGATTGGTAAAGGAACCATCCATGGATCTTTGACCACAAAGACACACTAACAGGGGTTGTCATAATAAACACATGCTGTATTATTCTCTCAAAGTGTCTGCAATTAGCTGATAAATCTAAGGGGTGTATGGAGGGCCAAAAAATGTCAGCCAAGCACTGTGATTCAATCCAGTAAAAACACAGCTTTCCCAATCTTAACTTAAAACATCTGGAAGGATGCAATACAGCCAATAGAGTGAAATTTATCAGTAAGGAGGATGGGCAGGATTTGTCTGGGACTGGGGCTCCTACTCATTTGAAATGTCTGGTTTCAAAAGGTAGGAAGTCAAAATGGCTGTTGATGGATTTGAAGGGTTTTCGTGGTTCTTAGCATCCCAGACTGTATGGTAATCAGCCTGTCTGAACTGTAGCAGACAGCACATCAGCTCAGGGACTGGAGACTGTGTGGGGGTGGGGAGGCCTGGGCAGTGGTAGCCATGACAGAGGTGTAGATGCAGCACTGAAATCACTAGATGCAGTGGAAGGGACTCACACAGGGTAGGGCTGATGTTAGATGTAAGAGGCTTTGAGGTGAGGGTATGATTGATCTGTAGAGGAGAAAGGGCTAAGATCACTGCACACCTCAAGTATAATCCCATGTGAAGAGTTGGGTCTTGGCCCTGGTCCGTATTTACTTGATTTATGCTCCTTGACAAATCCTTTAACTTTTCTGAACCCCAATTTTGGGAAGCAGTTTAGTATCCTGAGTAATAGTTTGAAATCTGGAATCGAATAGCTTAGGTCAACTCACTCATGAGCAGTGTGACCTTGGGCAAGTTCCATAACCTCTCTGTGTCTCTGTTTCCTCATCTATAAAAGTGGGATAACAATAGTATCTACCTGAACTAGCATAAAGTTGTTATGCTGGGAAGATTAAATGAGATCACACAGGCAGAGCCCATAGCACAGTGCCTAGAACCTCATAAGTAATCAACTAATGGCGACTATTACTATTGAGAACTTAGGCTCTGAAAACCGAGAAGATAGATTTGGACTCTGAATGGATTTATACTCAAATCCAAACCCCATCACTTATTGGCCATGTGGACTTGGACAAGTTATCAAACCTCCAAGTCTCAGTTTCCTCTTCTGCAAAACGGACTAAGAAAAATACCAACTTCAAACAGCTGTATGATGGAAATGAAACGACAGACATGAACGCAGAGATATTTTGTTTGCAAAATCAATTGGATTTAGGTAATAAAATTCATATTGAATTGGACAGTGAGGGCGAGCATGAGATCAAGGAAAGTTGAAAAGGTTTTTGTCATATAGACACAACTAGATAGATGTGGTTGATCCACAGATCGTTAACAACCCTTGGGCCACCAGCCAGCATGAGCACCTCATGAAAATAAGGCACCAAAAAGAGTGGTCAAAACGACCTTGGCAGGAAAGCACTTAAGAAAATGTCTGGCATGTATTCAACCAACAGTCGCCGTTAACTATTCCTTTGTCATCACTATTGCTACTGCTGCTATTTTTGGGTGTGGACCGTGGTTCACATGTGCTAAAGCCCCATTACCCACCACTGACCTCCTGCTAAATCATATCTGCTGACAAAAACTGAACCAAGGTGAACGCTATTTTACTGGCAACTTTTGGACACATTTCAAAGAGAACACGGATGGAAAAGTATGTTTGAAATCCATAAAGAACTAAATAATTGCAAGGTGTTGTTACTTGTAAGGTTACTTTTGCACATCTCATTGGATTATTGGAAGGAGGACAGGTAACAGAAACAGCAGATGTCCAAGAACTTTGCCAAGTTACAAGAGTTATTTGATATATTTAAAGTGAACTCCATTGTGGACAAGTCTGGGTTGTATGTAAGAGTTTATTTTTTCAGATTCTAAAAATCTAATGTCCTTTGTCATGAAGTTCTCAGTTTATAGAGAGATTTCTCAAGAATCTTTATAGAATTGTGACTATCTGCACAGAGGTATAACGAAGCCCTCCCTTATCATAGGCACAGCATTTATTTTTTTCTACTTGCTCTGCTTCTTGCTCCAATAAACAACCAGTCTTTATTTACTTGGCCATTTCCTGTTGGAGGACATTTTTGTGTGTTTATAATGGACCAGCTTCTTTTATCCATTCATGGTATAGGAGCCTTTTGCTTTCACACACCTTTCAGAGCATGTTCCTTGGTCTTTTTTTTTTTTTAAATTGTACTTTAGGTTCTGGGGTACATGTGCAGATCATGCAGGATTGTTGTATAGGCACACACATGGCAACGTGGTTTGCTGCCTCTATACCCCCGTCACCTACATCTGGCATTTCTCCCCATGTTATCCCTCCCCAACCTCCCCATCCCCCTGCTGTCCCTCCCTTGACCCCCACCAACAGACTCCAGTGTGTGATGCTCCCCTCCCTGTGTCCATGTGTTCTCATTGTTCATCACCCACCTATGAGTGAGAACATGCAGTGTTTTGATTTTCTGTTCTTGTGTCAGTTTGCTGAGAATGATGGTTTCCAGATTCATCCATATCCCTACAAAGGACACAAACTCATCATTTTTTATGGCTGCATAGTATTCCACAATATATATGTGCCACATTTTCCTTGTCCAGTCTATATTGTCGATGGACATTTGGGTTGGTTCCAGGTCTTTGCTATTGTAAACAATGCAACCCAACAACATTGGGTTGGTTCCAGGTCTTTGCTCTTGTAAACAGGTGCAGTGGCTCACACCTGTAAGTCCAGCATTTTAGGAGGTGAAGGTGGGAGGATTGCTTGGGGCCAGGAGTTTGACACCAGCCTGGGCAACACAGCAAGACCCCATCTCTACAAAAAGAAAACCTTTACAAATAAAAACATGGAATATTATACATACATATTTCTGGGATTCATATATGATTTTATGCACACTAATACAAGATACCAAATACATTATGCCATTCCTACATGCAAGAAAACACATTTTGAAGCAGCTTCTGTATCTTAAACAATAAAGCTTATTTTTAAAACATGCCAAAGTTTTTGTCTGAGGGAGGGCAGCCCACTCATGTAAATAGATGCTACTCTATTTCACACTCAATGAGAATCTGATCCGAAGGACTGTAGGATAAACAAGGTTCTAAAAGTGAGGATATTGATTTGTTTCCCCACTAAACCACTTTCCTCCCATGTTTGCAGAAGAAAAGCTCAGAGAGCTGGCAACTCCAAAACGTGGTTTATTTAGTAAGATGAGCTTGTTGACCTCCTGCAGATTGGGAAAGTGAGTGGCCCTCCTTCGGAGCTGATTTTGTTCTAAAATTCTGCTGTTGCTTTTACAGTGGGTCTCAGCAGATTCCTGGATATAGGAGGAGGGGCTACAGGAAGAATGGGAATGATCTGAGTATTAACTGAACATGCTCCTCTGCGATCTTTGTAGCTTCTTCGAGCTCTGGGAATTCTTGTTTTATCTGGGCTTTTTAATAAGCTGAATAGAAATGATAATGTAAGAGAAATGCCTGGCCTGAGGGTCTGCAAAATCTGAGTCTAATTAATGACTGCTGAGGCAAATGATTTTTTTAAAAAAAGATTTTCTGCCCTCTACAGAAATTACAATTGATTCTATTTACCTTTTGTATCCAAGCCTGCTAATGTGAATGGAGCCCAGAATGGCATGTTTTACAGATGCAATCTTAGAAGAGAGGGGAGGGGCTGAGGGGATTTTACAAGAAACAGAGCCACAGACTGCCCTCTTGTTGTGCAGTGTAGGTCTTTCCTGGGTCACAAAAGCTGTATGGTACTCTGGGCTGTTTTATAATTAATAAATATGCAAAGCACAGTGCTGGATAGCATGGGAAATATGACACACGGGACAGTCTTTGGGATTGCACAACTTAGCATGTGACCAGGAGGAATGGCGGACAGCATGGAACAGATCCACATGCCCATCAAGAGCTTCCAACAATTGGTGCCACTGGAGTCCAAGGCAGGGACAGCTCATGGAGGAGGATAAAGCAGGGCAGACTTTGTAGAGATGAGAAGACTGAAGGGTGCCTTGAGACAGGATTCAGATAGGGTGAATGAAGGAAAGGAGGTTGCCTCCAGTGACCAACAAGCCCGATTTATGAGAAGAGCTGCTGCTGAAATGTGCCTCCTCATCTGCTAGCCCTGGAAAAGGAATTAGTTCAATAAAGGCAGGCATTTCCCAGGGCTTCGGGAATGTGACAGGAATTTTGATCATAGGAAAACCCTTTGCAGTTCCTGGTGGGGTCTTGGAAGAGTAGCTGGGAGGCAAGCCTGGAAGACAGACTTTGCCTTTTACCACAGCTTTGTTAGGGCCTGGGCCAGATTAGGAGGTTACATTACTTTCCATAAGTGGAAGGGAGAAATCAGCCCAGGATCTGGTTTTCATAACTAAAATAAATTTATATATACCATGGAATAGATTGATTCCTTGGTTCCGTTGATCTCAGTTTCCCTGACAACAAGGATGGTCATACCACAGCTTGAGAGAAATCCTTACAAACATAGTTGTGCTTGCTCAATGCTTATTGTTTACTGTTGATCAAACATGCAGAAAGCTCTGTGTGCTGACTCACTCTCATTAATAGGAAGCCCAATGTCAGCTTGAATATTTATTCCAGGGAAATGCTCTTAGATGGAGATGGCTTGGTGCCAGCAACTATGGGCCCTCCTTTTCAGACAGTGGCCTTGGTTTCAGGCCCTACCCTCAATCGCACACCAAGTGGGGACAGCTGGGAGGAGGAATTGGCATTGTGGTAAGCAGGCCAAGTGTTGGGATTCAAAGCTGCTGACCTGTTTCGGTGTTATCTGAACCCAGCTTTCATGCAGGTTCCTGTTTCACTGCCTGAAGCACTTTTGAAAAGGCAAACAAAGACCCAGGAGCCTTGTTGGACCTTTGCTTCATATTTTTGCTCGAGGGCTGGTGCTAAATTCACTAGCTGTGGTCAGTGGAAATTCCCTGAAGAAGCCACAATATAAGAAGGCACAGGAATAGTTTCTTCCTTTACAGTGTTACTGGATTAAAGGGCTACAATCTTCCAACCATACAGACTTTTTCTTGTAATTTTATCACCATATTCTAAAGAAGTGAGTAGGAAAACAGTCATGGTACTCAGAGGTGGAGTCCCGTGTAAGTGTGGAAGGGTTTAAGAGTACAAATGTGGAAGTTCCTTTCAGCCTGTGTCAAGTCTCCAGCTTCCCACAACAATGGTACTTTATGTGTTGGGCAGTAATGGTTTCTGGAGGTGCTCTCCACCTGATAGTAGTAAAAGGAAAAGTGCTCCCCTGCCCATCCACAGTGTGTTCAGATCAGGCCACATGGATTCTGGTCTTGACTCTGTCAAGCCACTTCATCTTTTCGGTCTTCAGTGTCTTCCTCTCTGAAATGGAGTTGCTTCCTGGCCTACCCACATTGTTCAGTAAAGCACAATGGGCATTCACATTGTGGGCATTAGAAAGACTTGAGTCTATTTGGGATCACTACTCACTGTGCTGTGTGGCCTTGGAGAAGTTAGTGAATCTCTCCAAACTTTTAGTATCTACCTTTATAAAAGGGGTAATGATTTCCACATCAAATGGCACCTGTGAGGATTCCAGGAGATGATTTTTTTTTTTTTTTTGAGATGTAGTCTTGCTCTGTCAGTGCAGGTTGTAGTGCAGTGGCATGATCTCAGCTCACTGCAATCTCCACTTCCTGGGTTCAAGCAATTCTCCTCCCTCAGCCTCCCGAGTAGCTGGGATTACAAGCGTGTGTGCCACCACATCTGGCTAATTTTTGTATTTTTAGTAGAGACAGGGCTTCTCCATGTCGATCAGGCTGGTCTCGAACTCCTGACCTCGTGATCCACCCACCTCGGCCTCCCAAAGTGCTGGGATTACAGGCGTGAGCCACTGCATCCAGCCTCAAGAAGATGATTATGTGAAATGATTTGAACAGTACCTGGCACATAGTAAGAACTCACTGAATTGTGGTTTTGATCATTTTTACCTTTCTAAGAAAATAGAGGTAGGAGAAATCATGGGGTCTGGAGTCAAAGGGAAAAGCAGGTTCTAATCCTGCTTTCCCCCTTAGGGCTGTGTGGTTGTGGGCAGGTTATCTGAGCTTCAGTTTCTTCATCTGTAAAATTGGAATAGGAATATTTACTTTGCAGCATTGTTATGATTTTATACATATATATATATTTTTTTTATTGCACTTTAGGTTCTGGGGTACATGTGCAGAACATGCAGGATTGTTATGATTTTTAAATGAGATAATATTATATGGGAAAAGGGCAATGTCTGGTTCCAAAGTAAGTTCTCTACAGCTGTTAATTTCCTTCTGCCCTTTTCTTATCTCTCTCAGTTAAGAAACTAACATGGAAAGCAAGTGGGAACATTTTGAAAAATAATACAAAGCAAGTTCTCTACAGCTGCTAATTTCCTTCTGCCCTTTTCCTGTCTTTCTCAGTTAAGACACTAACATGGAAAACAAGTGGGAACATTTGGAAAAATAATACATTACACAAATCTGACACATAAGTACTTCTTCCTGAAGGAGAGAGGATTGAAGAACATTGGCAAGATCAAACATGAGCATCAGACTGAGAAAGCAGAGCATCTGGGGATTTGATGAATCCAAGCCTTGGGCAACTGGCTCCTGGTAATCCAGTGGTGACTTTCCATTTCCTCAGACATTCATGGCCAAATGTCATGAAAAGAGCAGAAACTCTGGAACCAGAGCTGAGTTCAAATTTCCCACTCCACCATTAAGAGAGGGCAGACCTGGGGCAGTTTCTCCAACCTTCTTGCACCTCAGTTTCCTCACCTGTAAAATGGGGATAATAAGTCCTTCTTCAGAGAGTGGTCGTGAAGTGCCTGGTAGAGGGAGCTGATAGAACATGTTCAAGTCATAGTGGGTTTTCTTTATCAAAGGCCGAAGTGCTATTGATTCTGAGTGCCACGATGTCTAGATTTCCTCAGTCTTGATTTCAAGCCTGAGTGCTCTATTGTCAGACTCAGACTAGCTATAGTTTCCTATTGTGCTTTGAGTAAATGCATGGCCTTCAAGGCTCCAGTGATTTAGTGTCTGCCAGCTTCTTCATTTCATCTTCTGCCATTCTTTATTTTAAGCATTGGTCTTTCATTCTTCTATGCACTGTCCTGGGCTGTGCTCTGCCCATTCTATCCATGCCCTTCCAGTGGATGGCTCCATTGCAACCTTCAGTTCATCTCTTCAAAGGAGACTGGGTTCTCTGTCAACCCTTTTAATCTCATGACCATTTTATTTCTTTTATTCCATTTGTCACAATTTTACTTATACATATTTATTTATTTACTTGTTTTTAATGTGTCTCTCCCACTGGATTGTAAGCTTTACCAGGACAGAGCCTCTACCTGCTTTCATTGTTACTGAATGCTCAGAGCCTGCCACAAAAGGTTTTCAATGAGTATTTCATGAATGAGTAAATATTAGCCCCTGCATATTAATTTAAGGTTTAAAAATATGGACATAATGGGTAGAAAACTTTATGAGCCATTTGAGCTTATTAGAAGCTGCTCTGCAATCTTATTTTGGGTAATTAAGCCCAGTCCTATTTTATTATGAGAAAATAACCAGCCATAAAACAACATCCATGGGAACAAGCTGGGATAGAGGCTTCAAATGGGGGAAAATTGAGAGTTTTCTTTTCCATATCCAAAAGGAGAAATGAACCTACTTCTTAAAAATAGCCAACTTTTAGGCCATAATTATTTCTGTCTGATTTGAGAAAGATGAGCGTGCTCTACTTGTACTTTTCTCTGTCCAAGGAAACGAATGAACAACTGCCATAAACATGGGTTTTGAGTACTGGAAGGATCAAAACCACTAGCATAACTCACAGATAAAAGCTCACAAGAATGTTATCATTCAGCTAAAAGTTTGGACACTAAAGTCTCAAATTATTTTTCTTCCCTTTTTGAAAGATGGTTTTGCTAAAATTTCTTAAAGATCTTTGCAGTTATTTCCATTTGGGGATGGAGGAAGTTTTACAAACAACTGGGCTCATGTTGAGCTTGGGTGAGTTGCTAAGGCTGACGTATTCAAGGACAACACTGATTTATATATACGAAAAGAGTCCAATCATCTGTGTGAGAACCAACTTATGAGGCACACTGCTCATAAGAACATTTGAACAGATAAGAGTTGTCCCTGTTCAGAATCTAGCCATCTTAAAGCAGGACTATTGCTTCCTAATTGGCCTACACTCTCTGGGTGTCCCCAGTCTCCCTCCTATGTACACAAGCACTGTCATCAGATTATTTTCTTAACTTGTTTCAGTAATTACATTCACTGCCTATAGGTTAGAGCCAAAACCCCTTCAAGGCTTGTATTAATCTAGTTTCAACCCAATATTTAGGCTTATTTTCCGTTACTACTGACCCTTTACCCAAACTGTCCCACCAGATGGATAAGTATTATTATTATTGATCCCTAAATATGCTTTTCTGTATTCCAGCTTCTGGGCTGAGGTCATATAATTTGGTGTTATCCATCAACTTTCCCTGGTCTTTCAATGATTCAGGTCTGCCCCACCTTCTCATGAGGACTCCAGCCCAGAATAATCCACCTCTGAGCTTCTTAAGGATCTATGATCAGCCCAATCCTGCTAGTAATCATGTTTTGCATCCCTTGGGTTGTTGTTTTACATGGTTATTGTAGTTTGTGTTACTTACACTGTCAAGTATGCCATAGTCACCCCAGAAATAATTTAGAGGAGGAGTCCTTCACCTGTGGACCCATAACTGGGTCTGATAATTCTCTGTCCTATCAATAATTTTCACTTTCTGGTTACAGTAGTTTGAATAGGTATACATTCTTTGCAAACAAACTTCTTGAATAAAACAACTATCATTGGAACATAATTAAGATAGAAATTCCCAACCTGAGGTGGGATGATTTTTCACAATTCTGTATGCTTAAGGTCAGATATGTCAATGTTCTAAAAGCATACCTGGTGCACTTTTTTTTTTTTTTTTAAGAAAAGCAGATTTAAAATATGCAGATTCCTTGGATCCATCTGCAACTCATTGCAATAGAATTTCTTGGGAATAGGTATTACAAACATAATTTTCAAGTGATTTTTACACATATTCAAGAATATTTAAGGGATAAAGGGAAGCTGACATTAATATCCTTCATATGACGGGAAGGGAAGTGGACGAGGCAATAATTCATATGCCTTGAGTGCTTATTATGTGTCTGGAAAAATATTAGGAATTTTCACCAGTAATGCTTGTAATCCTCAAACAAGCCTATGATGTAAGTCATCATCGGTTCCTGTTTCCAAACAAGAAGTGTCCAAGGATCTGTAAGTGGTAAGTACATGGGCCAGTTAAACTCTGGGTTACCGGGCTCTGAGGTTCTTATTTCTCATTCTGCATTCCACTTTGCTGGAGCTCCTGGCAAACCTTGAAGGGAGAGCAGCGTGGAAGCACAACCATGCTGGAGGTTTCCTGGGTTGGTCTGGGAGAGCTGGCAGATGCTGAGCCCCTGGCTGGTAACCCCTGGATCAACCCCTGGATCAAGACCCCCTTGACATCTAAAGAGGAAGGAGATCCCCTGAGCTTTGAATTTGTATCCTGGACCAACATTCTGGAGCCTGGTAAGCTTCTAATGAAGATCACAGATGCCTCTCTGGTCACAAAACCTAAAGGTAGAGGCTGCAGGGCATCTGAACATCGTTGCAGGTGCAGCACGCATACTGACTTGTTGGCTGAGGCTTTAAGACAGCAGCATTCAATATTCCAGCTGGATTAAGGGCCTTGCCTGTGTGTGGGAGGTAGAGAATAGAGGCCCTGGAAGCCACTGTCCTGTTTGCCATTCAGGAAAAGGTATGTAGAAAATCACCTGTGTGTGAAGGAGGACTGGTGACTGTGCAAACCCTGGAGCCCATGTATTTGAGGATTATAGGTCTAGAGCAGTGGTTCTCAACCTAGCCACAACACTAAAATCACCAGGGGAGATTTAAAAACACCTCTTGACGTCCAGGCTGCACCCCAGGCCAGATGTCTAGGCAGCAGTGCTTTTTATATCTCTGCAGATGACTTCAGTGGGCATCTTGGTCTAAAGTGCATCCAATGAACAAGTGATGTAAGCCCAGCCTACAAGTGCTCTGAAGGCAGCTTGCATTCATTCACGGTGGGAAAGCTGAGGTGGTCAAGTGTAAACCACCAGCCACAGTCTGCCCAGTTAGGATAAAGGAGAGGGTCGCCTGAGGCTTGACTCAAGTCCTCTGCAGTGCCCCTTTCAATTGTTAATTTTCCACTGCAGGGTACAACTGAGAAAGAAATACGCGTGAAAGGCAGAAGGGAGTGGTGGGACATGGCAGACACAAAGATATAGGAAGAAATGGTGTTCTCTCGAGCAGAAAAACATCAGGCTTGGAGAGATGGAATTGGGTATTAATAGCAGACTGGAGACAGAAGGTGCCCGAATGTCCAGTCTCAGAGGAAGAGCTCTACTTACTGAGTTGATGATGCCTTGCAGAGCCTGAAAGCCGTCATTCACAGGAAACACATGATCCTTACTGTCCGCAATCCGGGCCAGCTGAGAACACAGCAAACACATGGGGAGATGTGTTAGGCTTGGATGTGGAAAACTTAGGAAAGTCACTGGGTCTAGGAGGCTCTAGTTATATTCAGAACCTAGGGGAATATGAGGTCTTCATTGGGCTCAGGGGCAGCCCTGAAAAGCTGTCAATAACAAGCTCACCAGTGGCTTCTGGAGCAGGCCCAGGGTTGGCTCCAGCTTTTACATTTGTTTTAACACTTTTCTCCTTGGGAGCAGAGGTAGGAGTGCCCAGCTTGATGAACGCTTGGCCTAGATTGATATATTTATAAATCTGGGCACAGGCCATGGGCTCATTTTTCTCCCATTCACCCAAATTCCTGTTGGCAGCTTTATCTGAATCAAGCAGATTCAAGTTCAGAGTAACCTTAAATTCAAACTTTGGTGTTGGGTGAGCCCATCCTCACCTTTCAAACAAACTGCCCTTTAAAGAAAGGGCCCTTGCAGTTGGTTCAGGCGCTTCTGCTTTATGGAGCAGGAAACCGAGGGCCAGGAGAAGCTGATGTATGGGCTTGTCTGACCCCAGATCTCTGTGCGGTTTTGTGACTCTGTGGCAATAGAGTCAGTGCCAGTGGGTGTGTGTGGCTTCTAAAAAACACTTTTTATTGTTTTTACTGACTGCAAAAGTAATACTCATTGTAAAAACTTAGGAAAATCCAGGAGAGTTAAAATAAAAAGAAAACAAAAGTTACTCATAATCTTTCTGTCTGTTCATCTATCACCTATCTTTATTAGCTATTTGATAGATACCATTCTTCCTACTTTTTCTATGCAAACATACATATGTTTATTTTAGAAGTGGGTACATACTATTCTTACTGCTTTGTAATCTTGTTTTAATTCACTTAATGATATATCATGAGCATTTTCCTGTGCCAATAAAACAAAAAGAAACTATGAACTACATTGAGGGACATGTATTTAGATTGTTAGTAAGTTTTTACAACTTGTTTATTATATGTACTTGTACACACTTCTTTGCTCACTTGCCCAATTATTTCCATATTTTTGTGTTGAAAATGCATTGTATTTTTAATGGGTGAAACAGAACATTTGTTATTTGAATAAGAAAATCATACTTGTCAAATTAAATTTGGCCAAGTGTTGTGGCTCACAACTATAATCTCAACAAGCTGGGAGGATCACTTGAGCCCAGGAGTTAGAGACCAGCCTGGGCAATACAATGAGGCTTTATCTCTACAAAAAATTTAAAAAATAGCCCACTGTGGTGCTATGCATCTGTAGTCCCAGTTACTCAGGATGTGCACCTGTAGACCCAGCTAATCAGGAGGCTGAGGCAGGAAGATCACTTATGCCTGGGAGACAGAGGCTGTAGTGTGCTGAGGCAGCTTACTGTACTGCAGCCTGCATGACAGAATGAGACCCTGTCTCAAAAAACAAAAAACAAAAAGCCAAGTTTTCCAAGTTAATTCAGGTATCTTTTTGACATTTTGGCAATTTAATGTTTGCCAACAAAGATGCTGCCTTCATGGTCTGTGTTGAAGACCTCAAGTGCATCAGCAAATGACTTCATATTCCTTATATAACCAGTAATTCCTTCCTGCTTTGCATTTCTATAAAAATAACCCATCTCAGGAGTATTGATTCCATTGATCTGCCCTCTGCACTGACTGAACATGTTCTCCATCATTCACAAGCTCAGTATGCTCCAAACCTGAGAAAATCCATGACCATACCTGTGTCTCATTGAAATCTTTCACACCAACACAGTAAACAATTGCACCAAGATCTCGAGACCTATTAGCCTGGGAAAAAGAAAGAAAGGACATTAGAAAGAGAAGCAATGACAAATGAACTCCTTTTGGAGCTGACTGATTAACTTCAATTATGAGGTATTTAATGAGCACCTACCAGGTACCAGGTGCCATATTGGAGAAGGCAATCCCTGTTCCCAAGAAGCTCAGACTTCAGTGGACATCACACTGTAACCTAACACATGGTGGACCTGAGTGGAGTGCCTACTCCAATGGGAAGTGTGGAAAAAGACCCACCAAAGTAGAGTCTTGATGAAGGGCTTTGAAAGATGAAGGGAGGAAAGGGAAACTGCAGGCTAAGTTAAATATTCTGGGGAAATGATTAATTGCTCTGATGGATTTTTACTGACATATGTTTCCTTATAATAGGGGTGTGATATCACAAAAGAATGGGGCCTTTGGAACTTGATATACTTAAGTTTGACACCTGGCTTTGCTCTGTAAAGTGTTTTGGGGATTAAATGAAAGAACATTTACAGAGCTTCTCACACAAGGCTAGAACCACGTGGATACTCATAACGTCAGCACATTTTTATTAAAGGCTCTGATAATCTGATTTCCAGATTCTCCAGTGTTTCAGAATGGAGAAAAATATTGGAAATCCTTGGTGCATACAATATGTACTTAATAACTGATAGCAAACATACAGTGAGTGCTCAATATATGCATATTGATTGGAATTGTGTTGCTTTTTCCCTTTCTTAGTACTCAAACCCACTTCTGTCTAACACTGAATTCTAGAAGAGATAAAAACATATGTCTTTTTTCCTTCGAGTTAGAAATATTCCCTGCTACTTTTAGGATAAAATTAACTTTTAGACTCAGCGTAGCCCCAGCTTCATTTGCAACGACTCTGTGATTCTTCTTCTCCAGTTGGATTTTATATAGAATTGCCAAGAAGGGAAAAGTTCAACTTCTTCATATCTTGAGCTTTATCTTTCCTTTTCAGAAGGTCTCCATATATTGGCATTGGCACTCTGAATATTTTTCTAAGTTTGTATGTGCCATACCTAAAATTCCTTCCCACTAACTCCTATCTTAAGTCTCTGACACTCTATCATTTATTTTAGTTTCAGTTCTTTCCTTATTAGGGTTTTTATTTTATTTGACTGTTATTTGGCACCCAAACAAGCCATCTTGCATTCTCATCACATAGTGAGTTTCCACTTTCAAATGCAGAGATGTATTATTTTCCAAATGCTCAGGGAGTATCTGTCATATTACCTTGTGTATTTCCTCATTAGAGTTGCCTATTGTACTAGTGGGAGGAGAGTTTACCTACATAATTTCCCTAAGCCCTCTGCCAGTGGAGGCTTTAAAATGCTGATCATTATTTCATTCATGGTAAGATTCATGAGGGCAGCAGCTGTGTCTCACTCACCTCTGTGCCTCTAGTGTCTAGCAAATGGCCAAGCATATGCCAAGCTCTCAGTTAACACTGAATAAATAAATGAATGAATATACTTCGTGTTTGCGGAAAGAGCTGAATTTGAAGTAAACAGTTGTTAAGAGCTTGAGGTAAGTGTGATGCTACCATTAACTTCTCTCCCAGAGCCTGTGTCTCTAGGATGTTGTTTCTTTCTTCCTGGGGCCTGAATGACCCTTTGTCACTAATGAGGTTATGGTTTCAGTACATTTCTATGGATAGCTTGTTTCCTTTCATACCAATTAGGCATATAGATGAAATGTGAAACTTGAAAAGATTTCCTAAGTATAAACATTAGTTTTCAATTCTTTAGCAAACTTCTTTTTCTACATCTACTTATAAAAGCAAAAATCTTCACTAGGGAAATTTTCCACTTGCCTTGAGGAATAATTTTTGAAAACACAAAGAAAAGGAAAAAAAGGAACTATTAAAGGAGAGATGACAATTTAACTTTGCTACCAATTGTTTAACTTCAGTTCTTAGAGTGAAAATCTCAGATTAATACATTCTGACAAGATTGGCTCTTATAGATTTCAAGTAATTCCCTTCCTCCTGTTTTAGTAGAAAATATAAGAAAAAATTGTATTAATGTTTGTTTATAAATGATATACAGTATTTAAAAACTGTTAGAACAGTATAATACCATCAATAAAGGCAGGGTAGATATTTTTAATCCCTCAAAACAGAATCATATGCAAAAATTTTGAAAGGAGAAAACATTTACCATGTGTAAGATATGAAAATTCACTGGTAAAATTTGAATTGTTATTATTATTTCTACATATGCAACTCTATTTCATTCACGGGATTTGCAAAGAACAGCTATCACCTGAGTAGAGAGAGTGTGGCCCACAGAAAGGAGAAGCCCTGTTCCATGTATATGTTTAGACACAGCCAGGCTGTCGCTTACCTCCCTCTCTGAATAGAAAAAGAGATCTTCATGGAGTTCTCCATCTGTCAGAGCAATGATGACGCTGGCTGTCCTGTATCCTGTTTAACACAATACAGACTGGCTCAGTCCACCCTGCCTCCCAGGGAAACACCCTCTCAGTCCCAGGATTCGACCTCTTAGGAGCTCAACCACCCAAAGTCTATACTGTGAGAATCACCAACTTTTCTTTTGGGCCTGGAAGCAACTCCAGCATGAAGAACCCTCCATGGAGACAGACTTTCGGGGGAATAGGTTTTGCTTTTGTATTTCTCAGCCTCATCTCGAAAAGTGGCCAAACCTGGTGAAATGGTCACTAAACCAATATTTGGGATTAGCCCTGGTGAATCAAGTGTGATTATTTTCTATTCGCATATACGTAACTGTCACCCAAGCTGTGAGCAAATTCCCACCTGGGCTGTTTGGGAGTCCTTGTCACCTGCTGCAATAGACCATACATACCACCCCTTGAACACAGTTTGGTGGAAGGTAACAGTCATTATGACTTACAAGTTGACTGGAAGAATTATAGCAGTTGGCAAAACCTACTAGAATTGTTTCAGAGATTTTTAGGCTTCTTATATAATGGTTGATTTATATTAGCAAGATTTGGTGTTGATATTGAGTCTGTTCCGTTTGTTGCAGGTTAGAATGAAACAAGAAATGGACACCTCTCCAGGCCTGGGAGGAAGATCTGTACTGTAATATTGAATCTCCTTTTTAAGAGATTTGACTGAGATACAGAAATGCTACTCATGAAAGAAACTGCAGTAATAATAGCTAAAATAATAATAAAAATTTCTATACTAAGTACATTTTATGCAGTTTTTTCATTTAAATAAAACAAAGTTTAATCAAACTGGTATCTTGATCTTAATGTTATGTCCAGTCACAGTAATGAAGAGGCTTGGGGCTCAGAGAAGGACAAGAAAATTAAGTTTTACATAAAAATCCAAGACTTTACTAACCTATGCAAGTATTTACTAATTTAATGAATTCAACATGCAAAACTGTTCATGGGAATTAGACTGGCCATAATGGGACTTAATTACCTTTAGATAACTTTTCTTGGCATCAACAGGACAGTGAAATTTGACCCAATCCATGCCACCTTTCTATGCATTCCTTGTTTGTGATGAAATCTGTGTCTAAGGATTACAGATAATCTCATACATGTCTTTTGAAACATGAAATGACTGAAGCTACTTTTTTAGCAACAATTGTGGAAAAAGTTAAATAATTCATAATGATAATTTATACTATAGTCTTACCTTGACTGTTTTCATAATAAATCTGCTCACTAGCCTGAAAAACACATGAATGAGCCATTAGACTTATAACCACTGTTTGCCACTCCAAAAACCATAGTGGATAATGGGCTCTGTTGTTGAATATGTAGTCAATTCAGTCTTGATTCCTAATGTAATTCACCCAGGCTTTGCTCAAGTATCAGTGGCTGACATCCATGTAAAGTTACTGTCTCATTTAAGTAGTATACAGTCATGTGCTGCATAGCAATGTTTTGGTCAAGGACAGACTACATATATGATGGTGGTCCCCTAAGATTATAATGGAGCTGAAAAATTCCAATCACCTAGTGACATCGTAGCTGTGGTAACACTGTAGTTCAATGGATTACCATTTCTATGTTTAGAAACAAATATCATTAGTGTTGTAATTGCCTACAATGCATAGTACAGTAACATGCTGTATAGGTTTGTAGCCTAGGAGCAATAGGCTATACCATATAGCCTAGGTGTGTAATAGGCTATACTATCTAGGTTTGTGTAAGTACACACTATGATGCTGTCACAATGACAAAATTGCCTAACAAGGCATTTCGTTGAATGTATCCCTGTTGTTAAGTGACAGATGACTGTAGTTGTCAACATGGATTGATGTCTTACTCCTTATGGCCTAGCACTTGTTTCCCTTAAAGCTGAAGTCCCTGAAATTCTGCCTCAATCATTGAAGCTGACATCCAATAAAGGACATTTTTGGAATGGTGGGGACCTGTGTGTGGCAGGAATTTGTGACTGCCAGCCAACTATTATCTAACAAACCATTCATCAGGGTCAGGGAAGGAGGAAGGGAATCCATTTCTTTAGTTCTTTTGGACAGAGTTATCAGTGTACAAGCTTATGGGAAGAAAATGTATTTTCTTGCTATTGGGTGCTATTCAGCCCTTTTAATATACCTGCCTTACCTCATCAGTCACCCCATGTTGATATTTCAATATCACACTTTAAATTTAAAACTATTTTAAAATTACCCTTTCAAATCCTTCATGCATGTAAGTGTCTCCTCCTGGCAGAACTTTCTGGAGTTCTTCTAGGCCTTGACGAATTTGTTCTCTGAAATCCAAAGACACTCTGTCAGTCTTATTCGAGTATTTTTTACTTTGCTGTTGTAGTCATATGTACTGGTCTTCTTCTTACCTCTGTGGATACTGCTATATAGTTCCACTAATTCCCTAAAAGTCTATCAAAGGGAAGGCCTTTATATTATCCATTGAGGGTGAGCCATAGCATAGGATGTGTGAGATTTCAAGGATTTAAAGGGAAAGACTCTTTTGCAGGAATCTCCATCTGCTTGTAAACACTTTCCTTTCCCTTACACAGATAGCGTTTTCCTTCTACACTGGAAATGAGTCTTTAAATGCTGCTCCTGATGGGACACACAGCAACTTAGGCAACAATGCAAATGGCTCATGTGAGCCAGAAAGAGGTGAGAACCAAGAACCCAGGAAAAGGCTACCACAAGGACGCAGGCGGGAGAGGGGGGCATCCAGAGCAAACTGCCACCCGCACGGGTGTGCCAAAGGAAATGGAAAATAAAAGCCCAAGGAATCTCCCACTTTCCAGGACAGCCAAGAGTGTTTTCTGTGGGCCGGTGCCTGTGTTTTCCTACCCTGGTTGTTCAAGGTGACAGCATGGGCAGGAAGAGGAAGTGGGATTAGCATTGGGAAAGAGTCCAACCAGCAGTGGGAAATATACGTGATTTGGGGGCCAAATGGAAACTTTGTGGACCATTCTCTCTGGAATGTAAGAAGCCGACATTCATGTTCCTATCTTTAAAATAGCTCCATATGGTACCAAAAAGGACACTAAACTATAATTTCTGATTTACATACTTTATTCATAAACTATAACCTTATGAAGGGTTTGAAATTTTGCCTTTCTCCCACTGGAGTCTTTTTAGTGGTAGAGGGTGGAGATGCTCTATTTAAATTAGGAAGAGAGACTCCTTTTGAATAGCAAAAACCTAACATTTACTGAGCATCCACTATATACAAAGTAGTGACCAAAGATTTTTGGTTCATCCTCAAAGTGGGTATTACTGCCCACTAATAATCACTCGAAGTGGGTATTACTGCCCTCACATTACAGGTAAGAATACTTGGGCTCAGAGAGGTTAAGTAGGAGAGTGGAGACTTGAAGTCAAATCTGTTTGACTCAAAAAAGGTTTTCTCTGCAAAGCAGCATCCTAGCATGGAACAATGCTAGAGAAGTGGGAAGCTTGCTTCAGTGAAAGGCAATGGTAATTACCAACGTTGTCTGGGAACTTATGGCTCTGGGAACTTACAGTGCCAGGCTCTGTCTAAATACAGGAAATACAGTTGATCCACTTAAGCCTTATGACAGCTCTTCGCGGCAGTACTATTGTTACCTCCATTTCGCAGACAAGGAAACTGAGTCACAGAATGGTTACAGAACTTACCCAAGGCTCCTGGAAGTGGCAGAGGTGGGATTTAATCCCAGAGGCCCTGCTCTTAATCAGTATGATAAATACTCCCTCCTTCTCTAATGTTTATCCTGGCATTGCTTGGAGGGGGAATTCTAAGGAAAATAGTAATCTTTCTTTAAAACTGGTGTGATGAGGAGACTGTGGGTGAGGGTGGATTGCCAGACTGCTGGAGGTTTTAAAAGACAAACTGAAAAGGGGTTTGCCTGAGCCTGTCCCTGGGCTGCTGATGCTTCATGGGTGGAATATTTAATACCAAGTAACTCAGACTTTGGAAACTGACTATTGTCTTTTCAATGCCCATCTATCAGACCATACGACCAGCTGCCCAAGTCAGAAGCTAGAAGGCTTCCTTGACCCACTACCTTGATTCTCCTCTCACCATCATCACATTCTGTTGGTTCTACTTCAAACATATCTTAAAATGGACTACTTCTCTATCTCTTCAGCCAACACCATTGTCCCAGCGACCATCATCTCTCGCTTAGCCACTGGGGTAGTCACCTGCTATCTTTTGACTGGCCTCTTGCCCCCTTTTCCATTCTTTTTCCATAAGGCTGCAAGAATATCCTTGAAGTACAGATCAAATCATGGCATTCACTCTCTGGCTCAAAGCCCTTCAACAGCAGTCCATTATACCTGGGATTATATCCCAAATCCTTGTCATGACCTTCCAGTGCCTATGTGGATGGCTCTTGCCCCACTGTCCAGCCTCCTCTCACATCACTCTGCCCCAACTCTCTTGCCTTTAGCTACACTGGTCTTCCCAAGCCCCTTTCTCCAATAGTCACTTCATCTCAGCAATCACTGCTGTCTGGGAACACTATTTGACCAGCTCTTCATGGGACTAATTCTTACCCAGCCTTCAGTCCCAAGTTAAATGCCACTTGCTCAGAGTAGTCTTACCTGAACTTCCCAATCTGAATTGTCTTCCTTTATTAGACTTTTTCCTGGTACCCCACAATTTTTGCTTTATCGCATTTAGGACATTTTATAATGAATAACATTTGATTATGCAATTATTTGTTTAGGTTTTGTTTGTTTGAGTTCTAGACTTTATTTGTTAGGGTTTGTTTGCTTCAGTTCTAGACTGTAAATTCCATGAGGACTGGGCCATGACTGTTTTGGTCACCGCTATATTTTCTGTGCCTACTGAAGGGGTGAGTGGAGGGAATGGATGCCTCCATTGTTAATTATTCTGGGAAGAAGCCAATTTTGGGGAAAGGATGAGCTTCCCTTGGCCATGTGGAGGGAGGCCAAGCAAGACCTGACCTGGTCATTGGCCAGACCTGGTCACTGACAAGTCTGGGCCCATGTGGCGGTTAAAAATCATTCTCTATGTTGTATTTCTTACATTACCTCTAATATTCCAATAAATCCCATCAAAATAATTTCAAACTCTGTTGTTTGGTAATGAGAAAGAGCATACATCTTGGAGGATAAAGATGAGAGCAGTGTCCCCCACCAAGACCATATAGGGGGCAGTGCAAGGCACCAGCAGTCACCTGGCAGGGGGGAGCTCTGCCTCGTGGGTTGGCAGTTTCATGAGGGTCCCAGAAGCAGAGGTAGTGGCAAGGGGACATGAAGGGGAGGCTAGGATGGGAAAATTGGGGTTTGTTTGTGAACACACAGACGTGGCACCATGGAATGCCTCACAAGAGCTGGGGGGCACTACGGGGCAGAGGGCTAATTTCTGACAGTCAGGTGGGAGAAGGTTGGACATTAAAAGTAAATGTGATCTAATTCTTTGGTCATTGACTAGAGAAGTCTGGGACATTTGGGTAACACTAAAAGTGGAATATTGTGTGAAGACTTCAGACTTAAAAAGAGGGCAAAAAAAAAAAAAAAGGCATCTTGGGGGTGTGGAAAAGTTTGCTTGGCTTCACTGTATTTTTTCCTTGCCAAATAAAGTCTGGGAACTGGAGTATTCTCTAAGCCTATTTCCTTTTCTTTACAAGTATTTTCTTGAGCTTTCTATTTTTTTGGTACCAGAACAAGAAAAGGCTGCTTTGGAAAATGTCCTTATCCTTGAAGTTTTTTATCTGGCAAGATATAAACTCACTAGTCGCTAGTGGTGATCACAACCTCCCCATTATACCGCTCTTACTGCTCAAAAGATCAAATAACACATGGCCCCATCTCCCTACTCTCTGCCCTTCTTGAAGGACCCACATCTAAGCAAACAAAATGGATGGTTTCATAGGAATTGTGGGTGTGTTTTAGTTCTGGGACAACAGAACTATTAATAAGGGTCTATTCTTTATGTTCTTGGAAACTGAAGGACATTGGAAGAAAGATCTTTTAAGGGATGATAAGAACCTCTCTGAGGACTTGGTTATTACCAAGTGAAATATTATCTTCTTGGGAAATGAAAGAGGCTGGGAATCCTATGAAGAGAGGCTGCTATTACAGAGTGCCTGCTTCCCTTGGTGATTTCACATGTCTGCCAGTGTTCCTATTTAGAAGCTAAGGGTTTCAGGACAAATGTTTTGTGTTCCTTTTGCAACTCCCACTACACTTAATAACTGGCATCAAGCAGGTGACTGTCAAATGAATGGTGGGTGCATTCACCCACCATTCATTCATGGCCACTGCTATTTGTTGAGCTTACACTGTCCACCTAGCACTATGCTGGTTTGTAGGGGTAGAAGGTGAGGGAATAAGTCACAGTGTCTTCTGGGCTTTCTGTTGTTCTGGGAATTTTTCTACTCTTCATGATTACTTTCTGGGATTCTGGTTGTGTTATGACAGTTTGATAACATTGCTAATGAAAACACTAAAAGATGAACACACACACGATGTCAAGAAATACTTCAACAAGCCTTCATCCTGAGTATTCTACTGAGGTTTCTACTGCAAAATCTCCCTTAGGATTCTGCAATGTCTACCACATTTTGGTTCTATAAAAACAACCTCCATCACTATCCAAAAATAATCCAGCATCAGCTCTGCATTGTCAACTTCCTAGTCTTCTTGTAAAAGAGTTTCTGTGGAATTGGACTCTTCTCAAATGCTTTGCAGTTGTTGGCTTTGGTTCTCAACTTATACAGTAAACACTTATCACTATTCATTACTGCTAATGGCACTCTTGCAACATTTCCAAATGGCCTTATGCCTCCAATTGTTGACTATAAGTAAACAGTATAGCAAACAGAAGAACACAGATTAATTAAAGACATTTTGCTGTTACTTAGGAGTCATGAAGTTCTACAACTAAATGTAATCATTTGTTTACAATGTATATAAAACACAGTCTCTTTGGGATGTTTACCTAAGGACAGGCCAACATGAT
The DNA here is from genome assembly GCA_004027715.1 of Plecturocebus donacophilus. Classification (NCBI taxonomy): domain Eukaryota; kingdom Metazoa; phylum Chordata; class Mammalia; order Primates; family Pitheciidae; genus Plecturocebus; species Plecturocebus donacophilus. Next base: position 31,561 of record PVKP010002562.1, read on the forward strand.
TAATATAATATCAAGATGCATGCTGAACCAAAGCTCTTCTTGTGTACTTTTTAGTGAAATATAATTTATATATAGTAACAGGCCTAGATATTTATTTCCTTTACAATTGTTGAATATATTTCTATGAAATTGTTTAAAATATTCCTTTATTATCTTTTAACATTTTGTAGGATTTGTAGTAATAGTCCCTTTCCTGATATTATCTGTAAGTTGTATTTTTTCTCCTTTTAGAAAAATCACTCTTACTAGTGGTTTATCAATTTATTCTTTTAAAATATTCAACTTGAGCTTTGTGATTTTCTCTATTATTTGTCTTCTTCTATTGTATGTCTATTTTCAATTTTGCTGATTCACTTGTTATTATTTTCCTTTTCCTACTTACTTTGAGTTTAATAAGTTCTTTCTTTTTACGTTTCATTGGTTTTAAATCATTTAAGCTTTTCTTCTTTTCTAAGAAAAACATTTAAAGCTATACATTTCCCCTAGGCACTACTTTAGCTGCATCCCACAAATGTTGATATGCTGAGTTTTGCTGGATTTCATTTTTTGTTGGATACATTTTCTAATTTTCTTTGTGATTTTTTCTTTAACCCATGGATTGTCTTTGACACACATATTTTCTTCAATAACTTTTTATCTCTGGTAAATACTTTTTATCTGGAAGTCTGCTTTATCTAATATCCATTCCAACTTTTTGTGATTGGTGCTTGCACAGTATATCTTTTTCCATTCTTTCACTTTTAACCTATCAACATATTTATGTTTAAAGTGTGTCTCTTTAACCATATATAATGTATGTGGTGGACTATTTACTAATGTCCCGAAAGGTAACCCCTCCCCCGGTATGATCCTCTCTCATACTGGCTCTGCATGTGGCCATGTAACTTGCTTTAGCCCACAGGACATCAGTAAACATAACAAAAGCTAAGGCTCTATTAGCATGCGAATATTGGAGTTTGTTGGACTGTTGCAGCCACCATGAGGGAAAACCTGGTCTTTTCAACTCTTTGAGAAGGAAGAACCATATTGAGAGGAGATCTTCAGTTGTTCCAGATGCATTATATTTCCCAGTTGAGCCTAATCCCCAGCTGATCCTATATATAAGCTGCATAAATAAGTCCAGGTGAAATTAGCAAAAGAAATTATTGTTTCAAGCTACTAATATTTGGGGTGTATTTTATGGAGCAATAGATCAATGATATACTGGATCTTGCTTCTTTAGGCAGGGTGACATTCTCTGCCTTTTATCTGGAATCTTTAGTTCATTTTATATTTAATGTAAGTCTTGCCATGGTTGGATTTAAGTCCACCATCTTGCTGTCTTGCTATTTGCTTTCTAATGGTCACTTATGTTCTTTGTTTCTCCTTTCCTATATTCTTTTGCATTGATCATGTACTTTTTGGTATTTCATCTAGTATTATCTATTAGCTTTTTAAAAACATAAAACTATATATCTTTTTTGTCTTTTTTAAAGCAGTTGCTCTATGAATTATAATAGGCATCCTTATTTTATCACAAGCTACTATAAGTTAATATTATGCTACTTCTCATATAATGGAAGAACTTTTTAATATTATACTTCCATACAGTTCCCTCTTATCCTTTGTGCTATTATTGTCATATATTTTATTTCTCTATTTGTAACAAATCCCAAAATAGTATTATTATTTCTCTCTTAGTTGTCTTTTTATGAAATTATTGAAAAGATAAAAAATAACCTTTTAAATTTACCTAAATATTTATCATTTCTGGTACTCTTCTTCTTTCTTTTTAATTTGTTTTTGTGGATCTAGTTTATACCTAGTATCATTTTTCTTCAGCCTAAATAATTCCTTTAGCATTTTTTTTCATAGTGCAGATTTGCTGATGATGATTCTCTTAGGCATCTTCCCCCTTCAGAAAATGCCTTAATTCTGCCTTCAATATTTTAACTGGATATAGAATTCTAAGTTGACTTTTTTCTTTTCTCTCTTTAAAGATATTGGACCATTGTTTTCTGGATTTCATTTTTTCTTTCCTAATGAAAAGAAAGTGATTACTTTCAATGTTGTTTCTCTTTAACATATATTTCTTCCCTTCCCTCTGGCTGCTTTTAAGATTTTTTGGAAATTTGACTATGATGTATTTAGGTGATGCTTTCTTTGTATTTGTCCTGCTTGAGGTTCTTTGAGCTTCTGGGTCTGTGTGTGGATCAGGTTTGGTATTTCAATTACACTAATACATGTTATCAAGTAGTACAGATCACTTGATATTATCCCATAAGTCACAGGACTGGTTCATTCTCTCCCTCCACTTCTCAAACTTTTTCCTTTCTGTCTTTCAGTTTGGATAATTTCCATTCAGTTGTTTTTAAATGTATTAATCCCTTTTCTGTGGTGTTCAATCTACTTTTAGGCCCATCTAATAACTTTTTTATTTCAAATAATGTACCTTTCAGTTCCAGTTTTTACTTCGATCGTTCTTTCAGTTTTCTTTTTAAAATTTCTGATGACCCATATCTTCCCCCATTATATTCAACTTTTCCTGTAAAGTACTTATCTGACTTATAATAGTTGCTTAAAAGTCCCTGTCTGTTAATTCAAATAACTGAGTCATCTGTGGTTTGTTTCTATTAACTGTATCTTAAAAATTTTTTTTTATTGTGAGTAACATTCCCCTGCTTCTTCCCATTTTTCATAATAGTTTACATTTCAGTTACTGAGTACAAAAAAAGTAGTGGAATCTTTGGTATGATATTGGTTTCTGTTGTTTACTCACTGCAGAGTGTAAGACTTTCATTCTTTGTGAGCTAGGCTGAGGGGCTGATCATTAGATTCCTCCTTGAGTTGGGCTGAGCTAATCATGTTCCCTGTTATTAGGCCAACTTCTGGCCTTTTGCCCTGCCCTGCCTTTGTGATCTCAGCATTTGAGTTGGAAGAGGCTAGGTGCAGCTTCAGATATTTTTGCTTGACCTTTGTATTTCACTCTGGTAGGACTCCAGAATCCAAGCACAATGAGAATCCACCTAATTATGTAATTTCTCTCTACTTTGCAGGCAATTCCTTCACTGCTGCTTTCTTGGAAAATGCAGAAGTATGGGTGAGCAGGGAGAACTTAGGCTGAGAGATTTCTTTTTCATTTCAGATTCTAATGCCTCCTTCTGGCACACCTGGTTATGTAAGACTTGGCTGATTTTTCCTTATCCCTGCAGAGTCTTTGTCTACGGCAGGCCCACTCCTCCAATTACCCAAACCTAGACCAGGTATCCATCTTTAAGTAGAGAAGCTTCTGCAGAAGCTTCTCTGCTTAGCTATTTTATAAAGGGCTTGTTTCTCTCTAATGCAGCTAATCAGTGCTTCTTTTGTCTCTACTAGCCTCATGGAAACACATGAATTTTATTTTGTCTGGGCTTTTCTGGTTGACCATGGAAATGAAGGCTTTTCACATTTCTCAGTATCATAAGCAGAAGCAGACATACTTTACAGTTCTTTTCTAAATGTTTGTGACTGTACATTTGTCAGAAAGAAAAATACTAGGTTCTAATTACTAGCATACAAATGTACTCTAGTATCTCTTATCTTAAAAAAAATTATTTTTAAGTCCTCTTTGACCCCACATCTCCCTCTAGCTACTGACCTATTTATTTGCATCTCCCTGTAAGACACAGCTTTTGAAACTCGCCTCCTCACTTCCCTGTCTTTTCGGGTGGAGTCTTTCTTCAAATGTTTAGTGATCTTTGGCTGTCTGTCCATATCAAATGAATGAGACTAAAAGCCTTATTGGAAGTTCTGCATGATGGGATGCCAATTAATGAATGACCAGCTTTTTTTTTTTAAGCAGGTTTTTTTTGTTGTTGAAGACCCTCAAATATCAGTGTATGTGCATTTTTTTCCCCTTTAAGGTATTTATTTCTACAGATAAGTAGTTTTCAAACTATTTTCTTAGATTTTAAGCTTCAAACTGGACAAGGAAGAAGGCTGGAAGTAGCAACATTTGTTTTGCAGATGTCTCTATAATTTCCCTGTGCCTGGTGTCCCTGACTATGAGACCATTCTTGTGTAATTTTGTCAGAAAATATGTTTCTCCTCTCTGGTGGAGGTAAAGAAGCCATGATTTTCAAACTCTAGCGGGAGGAAGGGATGGTTTTGAAGGTTGGAGAGCTGATTTTTAAACAAACATTTTTAAACAATCAATATTCCAGTTTTCACTCTCTAAACCTTATTTGCCTTTTGTGATATTCAGATTTTCAGCTTTCCAGGATTCTACAAGGCTACATGTCTTGTTCACTTTCAGTATTTCCTTTCATGGGATTATATTTGACTTTTCTCCACCGTGCCACATCATTTGCCACTCTTCCTTCCTTTCTATTCTTATATGCAGTGTTTTAATGGTTCAGATATTTCTCAGTTTCCTCAAAGATGGTCTTTGTGCTTCTGTTTCAAATTTTCCTGGTTTGGGTTTGGTTTTTTGAGAGAAAGGGGACAATATTTTAACCTACTGTTTTTATTTAAAAATATTATTTTAAAATTGGAAGTTCTCATTTTTTAACTCACTCTGCTCTGATTTTTGTCTCTACAACTCTGCCTCTGCTGAAACTGCTTCTGGCAAGGTCCTCTACGTTACCAATCCAAAGGTCACCTCTCTGGCTTCATTCTCTTCAACCTCTTTTGGTGTAAGACACAGCTGACCTCCTTCATTTAAGCAATGCTTTCTTCTCTACAAGATTTGAGAGCAGATTTGTGTTTTATGGCATGATTTACATTATACCATACTCTCTCCTTCTACCTCACCATCTATTCTTTCTCACATTTCTATATAGGTTGTTCCATCTTATCTAAAACTCTGAAGATTGGAGTTCTAACTCCAGAACTGAGTAAGATCACCTATCCTCACATCAACACTGTTTTACAAGGTCACCTCATTCTTCTATGACTTCAGTGCCAAACTCCATCAAAGAAGCATGAGCTTAGGAGGAAGACAGACTCGGGAGGGAAATCTTGTTCTACCACATGCTAGGTATGTCAGCTGACCTCCCTGAACCTTAGCTTTCTCAAAGTAAAACAAACCTGTGGAATGCTAAGATCTACCAGATTTCTTCCAGCTTAGAATACTGCATCTGATTTGAACTGGGAACCAAAGAGTGAGCGAAATCGAACCTGGATGTCTGCTGGGAACTGGAGAGGCCACGCTTGGCAGACAGGAATAGGCCATGATATGACACAGAGTCCAGTGCAGAGCCGGAGGTGAAGCTAACAAAGAGGAGCCCATCAAGGGATTTTTAAAGGTTGCAGCATAAGCTGCCATAAAAGACAAAAGTGATGGCTTAATCACTCTTGGACAAGGTGAATTTGTCGAAACTCTTCTTTGCACAGCTCTATTTTTGTTGGTCGCACATGTGTGCAGTGATTTCACCATGTGGTTTCCTATGGCACCGTTCGGCTTTTGAAATAAACCCTGTTAGACCATCACATACATTAGGACCTAGCAATTTAACTCCTGGTTATCTACAGGCATATCTTGGACATATTGGGGTTCTGTCCCAGACCACCAAAATAAAGTGAATATTGAAATAAAGTGAGTCTCACAATCTTTTTGGCTTCCCAGTGCATATAAAAGTTATGTTATACTATATTGTAGTCTGTTAAGCATGTAATAGTATTATGTCTTTAAAAAGTACATACTTCAATGAAAACTACTTTATCACTAAAAAATGCTAATGACCATCTGAGCCTTCAGTGAGTCATAATCTTTTTGCTGGTGGAGGGTCCTGTCTTGATACTGATGGCTACTGACTGATCAGAGTGGTTGGCTGCTGAAGGTAGGGTGGCTGTGGCAATTTTTAAAAATAAGACAACAGTGAAGTTTAACCCATCAATTGACTTTTCCTTCCATACAAGATTTCTCTGTAGCATGTGATGCTCTTTAATAGCATTTTACTCACCAGAGAACTTCTTTCAAAATTGGAGTGAATCCACTCAAACCTTGTCACTGTTCTACTAAGTTTATGGAATATTCTAAGTCCCTTGTTGTAATTTCAACAATGTTAATAGCCTCTTCACCAGCAGTAGGTTTTATCTCCAGAAACCACTTTCTTTGCTCATGAATAAGAATCAAGTCCTAATGAGTTCAAGTTTTATCATGCGATTGTAGCAATTCAGCCATATCTTCAGGCTCCACTTCAAATTCTGGTTCTCTTGCTGTTTCTACCACATATGTGGTTACTTCCTCCACTAAAGCCTTGAACCCCTCAAAGTCAGTTGTGAGAGAATCAACTTCTAAACTGCTGTTAATGTTGATATTTTGACACCCCACTCCCACCCCCCATGAAACACAAATGTTCTGATTGGCATTTACAATGGTGAATCCTTTCCCAAAGATTTTCCATTTACTTTGTCCAGATCCATCAGAGGAATGACTATGTATGGCAGCTATAGATATGCATTTCTTAAATAATAAGATTTGAAAGTCTAAATTACTCCTTGATCCATGAGGCTACAGAATGGATGTTGTATTAGCACGTATGAAAACAACATTAATCTCCTTGTACATCTCTATCAGATCTCTTAGGTGGCCAGGTGCATCATTAATGAGTAGTAATATTTTGAAAAGAATGATTTTTTTTTCAATAAGTAGGTTTTAACAGTGTGCTTAAAATATTCAGTAAACCATGCTGTAAACAGATGTGTGATTATCCAGGCTTTGTTGTTTCTTTTATGGAGGACAGACAGAGTAGATTTAGCATCATTCTTAAGGGCCCTAGGATTTTCAGAATGGTAAATGAACATTAGCTTCAACTTAGGGTCACCCAGCTACATTAGCTCCTTACAAGAGGGTTAGCCTGTCCTTTGAAGATTTGAAGCCAGGCTTTGACTTCTTTCTATCTATGAAAGTCCTGGATGGCATCTTCTTCCGATAGAAGGCTGTTTCATCTCCATTGAAAATCTGTTGTTTAGTTTGGCCACCTTCACCGATGATCTTAGCTAAATCTTCTGGGTAACTTACTGCAGCTTCTCAATCAGCACTTCCTACTTCACCTTTTATGTTATGGAGATGGCATCATTCCTTAAACCTCATGAGCCCACATCTGCTCGCTCCAAACTTTTTTCTGCCGCTTCCTTACCTCTCTCAGCCTTCTAGAAATAAAGAGTTAGGGCCTTACTCTACATTAGGTTTTGGCTTAGGGAATATTGTGGCTGTTTTGATCTTCTATCCAAACCACTAAAATCAGCAATAAGGCTGTTTTGCTTTTTAATCATCTGTGTGTTCACTGGAGTAGCACTTTTTGTTGCCTTTAAAAACATTTCCTTTGCTTAGCTAACAGGCACAAGAGGTGTTGCTCTTGGCCTGTATTGGCTTTTTACCTGCATTCCTCACTAAGCTTAATCATTTCTAGCTTTGAATTTAAACTGAGGGACTTGCAACTATTCATTTCACTAGAGCACTTGGAGGCCACTGTAGTGTTGTTAACTGGCCTAATTTCAATACTGTTGTGTCTCAGGGAATAGGGAAGCCCAAGAGAGGGAGAGGGAAACACATAGGGGAACAGTCGGTTGCTGGAGCAGTAAGAATACACACATTTGTCAATTAAATTTGCTGTCTTATATGTGTGTGGTTTGTGGCATCCCAAAACAAGGACAATAGATAGCAACATTAAAGATGACTGATTATAGATCACCATAACAGATATAATAATAACGAAGCTTGAAATATTGAGAGAATGACCAAAATGTGACATAGAGACATATAATGAGCATATGCTTTTGGAAAAATGGTGCCAACAGACTTGCTCAAATCATAGTTGCCATGAACCTTCAATTTATAAAAAACACAGTACCTGTGAAGCACAATAAAGCAAGTACATAAAGAAATTCTTGCTTCTGCCCACCCTACCCTCAACAGGAGGCAAGTATAGGAATGTTCATTTCAGCTCTGTTTATAATAGCAAAAAGTTAGAAACAAACTAATTGTCTATGAATAAGGGAGCAGGTAAGTACATGGTATGTTATTAAAATAAAATATGAAAAAATAGAAAAGTATGCAGTAGTTAAAATGAACCAAACACAGTTTATCTATGTGAAAAAATCTCAAAAACTTTCAGTTCAAGAAAAATACATACAATATGACCATTTAAAAAATAAAGTTTAGGCCAGCTGTGGTGACTCACACATGTAATCCCAGCACTTTGGGAGGCCTAGTCGGGCATATCATTTGAGGGAAAAATTCAAGACCAGCCTGGCTAACCTGGAGAAACCTCATCTCTACTAAAATAATAACAATAAAACCCCCCAAACATTAGCTAGGCCTAGTGTTGTTTGCCTGTAGTACCAGCTACTGGTGAGGCTGAGGCATGAGAATTCAACCCAGGAGGCGGAGGTTGTAGTGAGCCAAGATCACATGCTGCACTCTAGCCTGGGTGACAGAGAAAAACCCTGTCTCAAAAATAAGTAAATAAAATGAAAAAAATAAAGTTTAATATGAACATATATATATATAAAAGTTTATGGGCATATGAAAGTATGCAATATCCATTACAATGACAAACCCCTAAATCATGATAATGATTATCTCTGGTGAAGAAAGAGAAATGGGAAGTATACATAGGAGATGCTGCCTGTAACCTCTTATTTCACAAATGTGGTGGTGATAATGAGTGTTCATTAACCCTTTTTTCTTTACTTTTGTTATACCTCAAATATTTGATCACTTAAAAAACCGAAGGTGAGTAGCAAAGACTGAACCTGGAGTTCATGAGGAGGCATTCAGAAGCTATCAATATCAGCATTAAACACAAGGCTCAACAGTTCACCCACACTGGTGGCAAAGGCATTGAGTCAGGTGACAGCCACGTGGCTTCAGATGTAGAAGTGCAGATGTTGACCAGTACTGGGATTGTTTTTATTGGGCCATAGAAAATTTGTTGGTTTTGGCTAGTTAGCTTTGGATATGAGGATGCTATTGTTCTTTGGTTCTGTTGACTACTTCTAAAGTTTACCTTGCTGTCTCCATCCAGAAAACAGAAATGTTTCTGGGCACTGCTTTGTCAGTTTTTATTCTTAATTTGTATTTGCCACATGAGGAATAGCAGGTGAAGGGTGGTATCTATGATGTGGTAGGGTCTCTGTTAGGTGCTTTCCATACATGAATTCATGAAAGTCTCATAGCAATTCCATATGGTGGGCATTACTATCTTCATTTCACATATAAGAAAACAGATTCACAGAAGTACAGGCACATGGTGGTGAAGCCCATGCTGGAAACCAGACTGGGTCCTGGTCCAAAGTCTGTGTTTTGTCTATTACATCTGTGGTGCCCAAACTTGGTATGTAACAGTGTACTACATACAAAGACACAGGAAACACATAATTCTTTTTCTGGAGCATAAATTGTACTCCAAAATTTGAGAAAGAACTTAACAGGATTTTTATGTGATGTCATATACAATGGAATTATATTATGGAATAGAATACAAATGCATGCACATTTTTAAGATGAAAGAACTTTAAAGAAAGTTGTTGCTGAACAAGGAGAAGATCCAAGATGGCCGAATAGGAACAGGTCTGGATTGCAGTTCCCAGTGAAAACACAGAGGGTGAGTAATCACGGCATTTCCAAACGAATTTTTACTGCCCACAGACCAGGAGACTCCCAGGTGGAAAAGCACCACAAGTCGCCAGCGCAGCTGTCTCAGCCAGTGCAGCAGGTCTGCACACAAAACTCACACAAATAACTGGCAACTAGAACGCCTGGGAGACAGAGTCACCCATTCAACTGAAAAAAAGGGGACTGAAACAGAGAGCCAGTTGATCTGGCTCAGCCGGTCCTACCCCTACAAAGACCATCAATCTGAAACACTCTGGATTGAGAGTTTCACAGCAAGCACAGCTGGACCCAGGACGGTCCGGCTCTGTGGGGGGAAGGGTGTCTGCAATTACTGAGGCAGTCCACCACTACTGAGGCAGTCCACCATTACTGAGGCAGTCGGCCATTACCGAGGCAGTCTGCCATTGCTGAGGCAGTCTGCCATTACAGAGACACTCCGCGATTACAGAGACACTCTGCCATTACTAAGGCAGACTGGCATTACCAAGGCAGTTCTAACTATACCACTATAAACAAAACTGCAAGGAAGTTCACAAAGCAGCTGTGCAGAGCCTGCAGCAGCTCAGCAATGCCACTGCTGGCAGACTGTGACTAGGCTACCTCCTGGCTGGACTGGGCATCTCTGAAAAAAGGCAGCAGCATGACAGGAACTTATAAATAAAGCTCCACCTTCCCAGGACAGAGCACCTGGGAAAAAAGGCAGTTATGAGTTCTGCTGCAGGAGACTTAAACGTACCTGCCCAGCAGCTCTGAATGGAACAACGGAGCTCACAGCTCAGCACCTGAGCTCCTATAAGGGACAGATTGTCTCCTCAAGCAGCTACCCTAACCCCATATATCCAAAGAGTCACCTCATCTCAGGCTGACATCTGGTGGGTACCCTTCTGGGACAAAGATAGCAGAAAAGAAACTGGCAGCAACTCTTACTGTTCTGCAGCCACTGCAGGTGATCCCTACGGAAGCAGGGTCTGGAGTGGACCTCCAGTAGTCCTACAGCAGAGGGTCCTGACTGTTAGAAGGAAAACCAAGAAACAGAAAGAAATAAATTCATCATCAGCACACAGGATGTCCACTCAGAGACCCCATCTGAAAGTCACCAACTACCAAGATTAAAGGTGGATAAATCCAAAAAGATGGGAATAAACCAGTGCAAAAAGGATGAAAAAACCCAAAACCAGAACACCTCTCCATCTCCAAGGATCACAACTCCTCACCAGCAAGGGAACAAGGCTGGATGGAGAATGAGCTGATGAATTGACAGAAACAGGCTTCAGAAGGTGGGTAATAAGAAACTTCTCTGAACTAAAAGAACACGTTCTAACCCAATGCAAAGAAAATAAGAATGTTGAAAAAAGGTTTGATGAAATGCTAACGAGAATAAACAGCTTAGAGAGGAATACAAAAAAAACTGATGGAGCTGAAAAACAACACGAGAACATTGCGAAGCATACACAAGTTTCAGTAGCCAAATCGACTAAGCAGAAGAAAGGATATCAGAGATTAAAGATCAGCTCAATGAAATAAAACGAGAAGGCAAGATTAGAGAAGATAGAGTAAAAAATGAATAAAGTCTCCAGTAAATATGGGATTTTGTGAAAAGACCTAATCTACGTTTGATAGGTATACCTGAATGTGATGGAGAGAATGAATCCAAGCTGGAAAACACTCTTCAGGATATTATCCAGAAAAACTTCCCCAACCTAGCAAGGCAGGCCAGTTTTCAAGTCCAGGAAATACAGAGAACACCACAAAGATATTCCTCAAGAAGAGCAACCACAAGGCACATAATCGTCAGATTCACCAGGGTTGAAATGAAGAAAAAATGCCAAGGGCAGCCAGAGAGAAAGGCTGGCTTACCCACAAAGGGAAGCCCATCAGACTCATAGTGGATCTCTCAGCAGAAACCCTACAAGCCAGAAGAGTGGGGACCAATATTAAACATCCTTAAAGAAAAGAACTTTCAACCTAGAATTTCATATTCAGCCAAACTAAGCTTCATAAGTGAAGGAGAAATAAAATCCCTTACGAACAAGCAATTACTGAAAGATTTCATCACCACCAGGCCTGCCTTACAAGAGCTTCTGCAAGAAGCACTAAACATAGAAATGAACAACCAGTACCAGTCACTCCAAAAACGTAACAAATGGTAAAGACCATCGACACAATGAAGAAACAGCGTCAACTAACAGGCAAAACAATCAGCTAGCATCAAAATGGCAGGATCAAATTCATACATAACAATATTAACCTTAAATGTAAATGAGCTAAATGCCCCAATCAAAAGACACAGACTGGCAAATTGGATAAAAAGTCAAAACCTATTGGTGTGCTGTACCCAGGAAATCCATCTCACATGAAAGGATACACATAGGCTCAAAATAAAGGGATGGAGGAAGATTTACTGAGCAAATGGAGAGCAACAAAATAAGGAGTTGCAATCCTAGTCTCTGATAAAATAGACTTTAAACCAACAAAGATCAAAAGAGACAAAGAAGGACACTACGAAATAGTAAAAGGGTCAATGCAACAGGAAGAGCTAACAATCCTAAATATACACACACTCAATGCAGGAGCACCCAGATACAGAAAGCAAGTTCTTAATGACCTACAAAGAGACTTAGACTCCCACACAATAATAGTGGGAGACTTTAACACTCCACTGTCAGTATTAGACAGATCAATGAGACCAAAAATGAGCAAGGATATCCAGGACCTGAACTAAGATCAGGACCAAGGAAACCTAATAGACATTTACAGAACTCTCCACCCCAAATCCACAGAATACATATTCCTCTCAGCACCGCATCACACCTACTCTAAAACTGACCACATAATTGGAAGTAAATTACTCCTCAGCAAATGCAAAAGAATGGAAATCATAACAAACAGTCTCTCAGATCACAGGGCAATTCAATTAGAACTCAGAATTCAGAAAGTAACTAAGAACAGCACAGCTTCATGGAAACTGAACAACTGGCTCTTGAATGTTGACTGGATAAACAATGAAATGAAGGCAGAAAAAAGATATTCTTTGAAGCCAACAAGAACGAAGACACAACGTACCAGAATTTCTGGGACATATTTAAAGCAGTGTCTAGAGGGAAATTTATAGCAATAAATACCTACATGAGAAGCAAGGAAAGATCTAAAATCGACACCCTATTG